>JABUQX010008332.1:0-25000 GCA_015478945.1 Trachelipus rathkii
TATCAGCAGCAGTTTGTTTGCACTGCCCTAAATTTAACGCTGTTGTTAGAAAGCTGATGTACCATCGACATATGCCTGTAAGTTAAGGATTCAGCGGGGGAGTATACCCCGCAACGGAGCTAACAATTTTACGGTATGCTGAAAATAGTGTTAGATAAAGTCCGATACAGATGCTGATAAGAAGTGAGGGAGAATGCTATGGGGTGCTGAAGAGTAATTGACAGGCAATAAAAAGATACAGGAACTAGAAGCAATTGCAATTAAAAAATGAGAGAAAGGAAGGAGAACAAACTCTTCATAATATGGTTTTCAATCTAGATGATTCGAGATAAACCGTTAATGTTAATCCAAACGGTCGAGTATAGAGAAAGTTAAATACTCCTGTCAATTGATTTAGGGGTACTAAGAAGGCGAGGTATCAATCGAGAAAAGGACAAAGAAACTGAGATGACTTCAACAAAGAGGGCTCTTATTATAAACACGGCTCGAACTATACCTTTTGGATATCAGAGGCCTCTCGAACTCTATGCTAACTTTTCCTATGTAAATTATATATATATATATAATATACTATAAGTATAATATTATTTATATATATTATATAATAGTATATTTAATGAATAGATGTATGTTCTAGTTTAATATATTATATATATTAGTAAATGTGTATTTTGTATTTTTATTTAATAAATGAAAAAAGAAAAAAAACAAATAATCGCTTTCCTTACCCTATTTATTTATTGAATATTTTATATAATAATAAGATAATACTAATATAAATTAATAAATAAAATTAAGAATAATAATAATAATCAATAATAATAAATAATAATAAATAATATAATAAGAAAAAGAAAAAGAAAGAAAACGTATTTACGAGTGAAATAATAATTTTCATTTATCTTTGAAAACGTAGAGAAGAGGCGACGCCATCACGCTGCTCCCCTTTCTGGCAAGCTGATATGTGAAACAGTTCAGGTGGTCTGATGTGCAGGCCAGAGGCGGCACAGACAGGAGGGCGGACGGCGGGCGGGGCACACCGGTTGCGGTGCGCTGCGCTGTCGTGGCGGGGGCCACAACCGTGCTGAGCGCGGAAATATAACCGTAATAAAAAACTATATTCGGAAATTAAACATTTAGTTATTTTATTATTTATTTATTTTATTTATTTATTTATTAATTAATTATTAAGTAATTTTTTTTTATTAATTCGAAACAAATAAACTGCGTTTTTTTTTCGTCGATAGAAAGGAGGAAATTTTAAGGTAAGTTTTTTTTTTATTATTTTTTTTTTTAAATTTTTTTTTTAATTTATTAATTAATTTATTAAATTAATTAATAATTTTATTAATTAAATATATAATTAATTTAATTAATTTTATTGTTTCGAAAAAAACTTCGCTTTTCTTCGTCGATTGAAAGGGTAGTAATTACCGGATAATTAAAAAATTCATTTTTAGTGCTAAAAGCAACTAAAAAGTATACGATTCGCCTATAGGGAACATCCATCGCCGTAGGCGGCATTTGGCATCCAATATTTAGCTGCTTTAACTATCTTGTCATCGCAGCGGCTTTGACCTGTTGACGTCAGACTGCCTCAAAATTTGGGATGCTCGATCGCAAGTTCTTTTACGCCTACTACATGCCTTAAATGCCAATCGATAAACTAGACTATGGCTGTGCAGTATACTGCCAGACCTCAACACTACTACACCTATTAGATCCATCCAAAATGAGGCGATCCGTATCTCCACCGGAGTCTTCCGATCGTCCCCATGGGGGAGCGCTGTGAAATTGAAGCCAATGTGATGCCACTCTCTCTTCGAAAGAATACATCATATGTAAACAAGCTATCTTCGTTTTAACCCAATACCATCTGCTCTTGACATCGGATTCTGCAAGAATCTACCTCAGAATCCAATTATCTGAACATTGCCAACACGGTTCATAACATCCTAAATGATCTTAACCCCTTTGAAAAAACACACCTTGGCTATTCCCGCTCCCACCATTTGCTTAGCTCTGACCCATTTTTCCAAATCTAGCCATCCGGCTGCCTTGTTAAAGCATCATTCCTGTCCGCTCCATTGCAGTTCTGTGATTTTACTCATATATCTGACGGCTTAAAACAGGGGGACAGGTGCGGCGGATCTTGCATCTTTCCTGATCGATGAACCGTCTCCCATGACCTCCCCTCATTGCTTAATATTTTATCTGAAGATTAATGGCTTTATAATTGATTGCCCTTTCCGACTTTTCTTAATCTCTTAACCAAGATCTCTTATGTCTTTAATTCAGATTTGCTCAGCGCGCTACAAGGCCCTTAAAAACCCCTTATTTTAAATAACACAATGATATCCGCTTGTACAACCAATTTCTTCGTCTGCTTCTTCCGTGGACACAGAAATTAATTTTATGTTGGACCCCCTCTCGTGTAGGGGTAACTGACAATGAATTAGCTGACAGAGAGGCAAAATGGCCACCTCCTCTTTTCGGAAGTTGTTTTCCAGGGTATCATCCCAGAGGCCATTCGAGAAGGTTGCCCTCCAGCAACTGGATCTACTATCATGCTCTTCCGACAAGGCTTCGATCTTATTGGCAGAAGTGCTGGACAAGTGATCAGCGAGGAGCGAAACTCAGAAACATTAAAGCCGAATATTGGTGAGTGGATCTTCCTCCCACAGAAGAAAGCATTCTGGAAGTGACCTTTTTCCTTTCTGTAATTGGTCAATTACTCTTTTAAAAGCAATCTAATCCGATAGAACCCTCCTCCATTTGCAATTTTTCTCTTTTTAAACTTCTCAATCTGTCTTCCACATCTTCATTGATTGTTCCCATCTGAACCCTATTCGCGTCGTCATTTCTACATTTTCATGGTTCATAACACCTTCTGAAAGATTATCCCATATTTTGTCCGAATCTTCCCATTTAGAGTAAACCGTCTCTATTTTCTTGTATTTTCAAGAAGTGAATGTTCTTTATAACATTTAATTTGTTTATGTAAATTAATTATTGTTATAATACAAGGGTAAAATTTTATGTAGTTTTTATTTATTTATGACTGACTGAATATTCATTTCACCCATCACAAATCTCTTTTGGACATTTGAAACATAATTGACCGGTGCCTCCATGGTGCTGGATTTTTTCAGCAGTATGGCGCTTGTCTCTGTGTGCCATGGGTGGGTCTGTACCTGATCAAATATATATCGTATAGTATATATATCATAACATATATTTATAATATGCTATTACATATATATTATATAAATTTTTAATGCATATCTCTAATATACATATAATATTATATATATAGTATATATCTAGTTATATATATATTTATATACTATATATATAGTATTATAACTATATATACTATATATATATTATATAATATACTATAAATATTATATAGTATATACTATATAGATATATATATATAATATATAATATACTATTTAATATATAAATATTAGTATATATATATATATTAGTTATATTTATTATTTATTATTAATAAGTATATAAATGATTATAATGATATGTTTTATAATATATTGTATATATATATTATTTCTGGGTTCAAGTTTTTCCTTCTATTAACACGGATGTAAACATAATTTATGTCGCATGCTAAGGCTGTCTCAAATTAAATAAAATATTAAATCTTATAAAACAACGTCAAAATTTGAATAACGCTAATCTATTTTCTTTTACAAGTTCTGAAATATTCTTTTAAAACATCCCTGTGGAATATTAGTATGTTACCTGGTCACTACTCAAATTGTTCCACATTTGTCTGAGAATCTGTACAACGAACTTGAAATGTCGCCTGTTGTATTCGCATGAGAATGTTACCTTGGACATCCGCTGGAAATATTTAACGAATTGTTCTTGGAGGATCACGTGATATTTATTATCATGTTAAAGAATTGTTATAAGAACAGTGAAAGATTGTCCATTTAACTGCATGGAAGAATGTTCTTGTGACATCCGCAGAAATTGAGAATGTTCTTGTCATACTCTCAATGTTCAATTACTGTGTATCTGAGAATGTGACATGAACATGAAATGTCATGCTATTGTATTACCTGAGAAATGTTCCTTGACAATCCCGCTGATAATTATTGAGAATGTTCTGGAAAGATCCTGTAATGAATTCTATGTTACCAAGAATATATTATAAGAAATCAAAGATTGTTTTCATTACCTACTGAGAACATTGCTGTAACATCCGATGATTTTAAGAATATTCTAGAGTTATTCGCAATGTTTCTTGAATATTTGATTATGATGGTCGTGCAATGTGTGAAATATGTTTTGACATTAATTTACCAATTTCTCGAAGACGTTCTCTGAATAACTCGAAATAACACAAAAAAAACCAAGACACGTACTGAGGATTAACTGATAATATCATATATTAATCTATTACGTGTTTTTTTTTTTATTTTCGGAGGTTATCATCAAGAAGAACGTTTATGAGAGATTGTAACATATGTCAAACACATTCCAAACATTGCAGGGACCATATATAAAATATTCCTGAACTTGCGAATATTTAGAAACATTTTTTAAAATTCAGGATGTGCACAGAATGTCTAGGTAGTTAATGAAAACATCTTCTTACACCTGCAATTTTTCGTGTTTGGTTGAATAGAATATATTCATTAACGGTTCTTTGAACAGCTCTTCTACTCTTCAGTCACTTTCTTGTCCGTTATCCTCTTCAAGTCGTGAAGGATCCTCATCAAAAGAGAAATCAAATTGGGTATCATTTTGTATCGGCTTTCTTTTATGAGTGCTCATCTATGGATATGGAATATATAAATATGATAAGTTAGATAATATTATATAATATATATATAGTATAATATTAGTATATATAATATCATATATATATATATATGTATATATATATATAGTATAATATATATATTATATATAGTATATGATATTATATATGATAATATAATATATATATATATATATATATATATATATAATTATATAGGTGATGTCAACGAATGTGAATTTTTTTGGACATCTGCAGATGCCAGATGGCGGATACCCGTTATTAATCTAATATAGTATTAGTATAATATTATATACTATATATATCTAATATATAAATGAATATATAATATAAATTATAATAATATAATATAGTTAAATATATATATATCTATAGTATATATTATATTTATTAATATATAGTATTAATATAATATATATATTAATAAGATATATATATAATTATATTATATAATATATTATATAAATATATATAATATATATAAATATATATATATATAGTATATATAATATATATATAATATATTATTAAATATATAAGTATATATATATATATTATATATATAAATATATATAGTAATATATATATTATAATATAATTATATATAATATATATATATATATATATAGTATATATATACTATATATATATATATCTTATACGTAGTGTAATAGGGTATCCCGCAGATCTGATCGCAATCTCGCCGCAGATGTCCAAGAAATTCACGATTCGTGAAATCACTATAATTTACTAGATTAAGATAGGATAAGATAGATAGATTAGATAGTAAAAATAGATAGATTATAGTTGATAGAAAAGAGATAGACAGTAGAGTGGAGAAATAAATAAAGTGATGAGATAAGTTGTGAAAAGTTTCGTGTAATACATGATATATGTATATATATACTATATATATATAATTATAATATATTAATAATTATATATATATATATATATAGTGATGATTATATATATATATATATATAAATATATATTTTTATATATATATAATATATAATAAACAGATCATTAAATCTTAAAAAGATGGCGAGAATTTAAAAGTGAAATAATAATAAGTTTTCCATCTAAAAAAATAAAAATTTGCAACTCAAATTTGCTTTCTTAAAAAACAGTAAAGAGAAATAACGTTAAGTTAAAAATAATTGAATTTGAATTCGTTTTACATTAAATTAAATTAATTAAAAAAGCAATAAAGTTGACTGAGGGATTTTAGTACTTGCCAATCTTGACAATTTCAATTATGTTGTTTTATATTTGAAAAATAGAGTGCCCAGATACCACAGGAAAACAAAAATTTCATACTTTCTTGAGCATGCTGTCAGCACATAATGTAATGGCAAATAGTAATTAAGTCCTTTTTTAAAAACGGTATTTTAAAGTACTGTTAGTCCTGAAATTCATAATTAATTTTTATTTTCAAGTTATTATTTGCCAAAAGGGGGAGACGGAGTTGCTGCCAGAAGAGGTTCAAATTGCCAGACTAACATGATTTTAGACGTATTATTTTAATAACTTATTAAATAATTTTATTTATTTTATTGACATATTAAAAAGCCTTTCTGGGATATATAATGTATATATAATACTATATATATATATATATATTATATATAATATATATATATATATTATATATATATATATATAGTATATAATATATAAAATATATATATATAATATATATTATATAATATATAAGTATATAAATTATATATATTATATATATATAGTATAGATTTATATATATACTGTGGTGGACAATTGACATGGTAGTTTAGATTGACTAAATCTATATTAACAGCTTCTGACTCGATCCCTAAACACCCTGTTTTGGAAAAGTTACAAGAAAATATTATAGAATTTTCAATTGTTCATATACAGAATGTTGCTTGGTAATTTGCTTATCACATTCTGAGCACATTAAAACAACCAACTTATAAGAGTTTCCAAACTGCCTAAAGCGTAAGATGATACTTACAGAACATATTATTTCTCATTAATTTATTAATTAAAATTTTAAATATTTATTAATCAATTTAAATGAAAAATAATTGTTTTTTCTTTTTCGCATTAATATATATATATCTAATATATATATATCATATATAATATATATAGTATATATATAATATATATATATAATATATATTATATATATACTATAATTATATATATATATATATAAATTTGATTATATGATAAATATATATTATAATACTAATATATATAGTATAATAGTAATATATATATATAATATATATATATATATATATAGTATATATATATAATTGTATATATTATATAGTATACTATTATCATATATATATAGATATATATATATAATATTTATATATATGATATATAATATATATATTAATATTATATATATAGTATATTATATATATAATATATATAAGGATAAAATACTATATAATATATATATATAAATAGATAATAATATAATATATATATATTATATTATAATCATATAATATTATATATAATATAATATATATATAATTTATATTATATATATGTTATATATATATATATATAATATATTGATATATATTATTATCTACTATATATATATTGTATATATATAGATATATATTATATATATATAATAATATTAATCAATATATATATATAATATATGTTCTATATATATTCTATATATATCATATATATATATATATATATGAATAATATATATAATAATATAATATATTATATATATATATAAGATATTTGAATACTATATATATATGGTTCGATGCCAATGGTCAATTTCAAATCGACAATAATTTATAATCAACAGCTCTGACTCTGATCACAACCTTAATTATTTGAAGAAGTTACAAAAATATTCAATAGAATTTCAAGAATTTTCAACAAAGACGTTTCTGTTGTAATGTTGACTTATCACATTTCCTGAGCAATCCACAAGCCAACCATTTTGAGATAACCAATCTGAAAGGAGTAGAACTGAAATTCAGGACTTATTTTTCATTAATTATTAATAATTTTAATTATTTTATTTAACATTTAATTGTTAAGTCACTGTAATTTGTTGCCATTAATATATATATATATATAATCTATAATATAATACTGATTCATATATATTATATATATATATATATATTATATATAGTCTATATATATATGTATATACTTATATATATATATATATAATATATAGATATATACGTAATCTATATATATATATAATAAGTATATATTATATATATAATATATATATATATATATTATATTATATATATATATATATGATATATATATAATAGTATATAATATATATATAGTATATATATATATATATAATATATTATATATATTATATTACTAATAGTATATATATGGTCAATTGCCATGGTCAATTTACAATTCGACTATAATTCCATATTAAAGCTTGAACGAAAAGTTCAGCTTTATTTGAAGATAGTACAGCAATAGTCGGAATACGCAAATGGAGGGAGAACGTTGGTTGTTAAATATACTCAACTGCTTCAGAGCACTTTGCACAAACAACTTTTGGGAAATATGACTTTTGGTAATTATTCTAGCTATGTCTAGAGAATGATACAAAATATCCGGGATATGTGGTAGACATTTGAACTAGTGAAACATCGTGAGACATTCATGTGCTATGTGGGCTATTTTCTCTTTTACAAGTTCTGGGAGATATCTTGGTTCAGGACACGGAGTGGTACGCCCCCTCGTGGCAGATGGACTAAAGCCGGACTTAGAGAGTGATTGGAATTTGGAAAGAAAAATATAATTATCTAGGAGCAATAGTCTCTTGGAAGCAAACTAAGTTCTATTCTCCAAAGAAAGATAGAACAGCGTACGCAGATGAATGCTTACCGGAAGAAAGTTCAGTTTCGTTTGTGCTTAATCTGGATATCAGGCGTACTCTTTCTACAACCACAACTGATGAAAACATCACAGACCTCGTCAGGGGTGATTGGATGGAGAAAAACTCTGGTCTTTATATATCTACATGTACCTTCTACAACGACAACGGATAAATACATCACAGCCTTCGTCAGGGGTGATTGTTTGAAGACACAAGTTCGTTATACAAATATTATCTTTGAAATGAATCTAACAATATCGAAAAATCTGTGCAAATAATTATTTGCACAATCTGTCTGATTCAGAAAAGTTTAAATGACTTGTAAAGAATAGGTAAGGACCTTCACAGGACATTAAATTGACCACTGTGCAGGTTGAACTTTGGCTGTTAGAAAAATAACTTGACTAGTTGGATTCACTTCAGAAGGGGCTCCAAAGTGGCACACAAAAACCTGTGAACGTTTCAGTGTGTGTAAAACGTCGCACTATTCGTAGTTATGATGGAATGGAACCGAAATAGACAATACAAGAAGCCATACTGAATAAGGTTGTAAAATCTGTTTGTTCTAATATATGTATAAAATTCCATGTTTCAATACTTAAACCATACTTGCAATTGCTCAATTGTTATGACGAGGCCAAACTAAGTAGATGAAGTTCACTACTAACAACTAGGAAGGTGTCAGGCTAAGGGTAGTAGAGGAAGATGTAATTTATTTACTCGTAAAATTAATTTTTTTCCCAAAAGATGAAAAGAAGAAGAACGAGAGAATTACTTACTACCTTTATAAATATTTAAATTCAAGAACTAAAAGTTAAAGAGCAAAAGGTCTTGAGAAGGGAGAATAATGGTGCCGCAGCATAGATGGTTATCTCTTTGGACCAGTAGCACTTTGATACTAAATTGATAAATATTTACAAGCTCAGTAATAAATTCGGCCCATTACATCTTAGGTTGGCTAGTGAAGTTGCCTCTCTATCCATAGTGGGACTTGAGAGCACTATGAAGACGTAAGGCTATTAAAGAATGTATACCTGGAAGAAGCGGTCAGGAATACGGAATGCTCGAGGTGGAGAAGGAAATGCCTTGGTTAATTCAGATTAGGAGACCACCTCTATGGGTGGCAATTTATATTAATAAATCAAACTCATCAAAGATGTTGTCTGGGATGGAAAAATACAGTCTACGAAAGTCGGCTTGATCACTGAATTCATTTGGTACCAAAATTAAAAGTTGAACTGATAGAGAGCAGGTGAATCTTGGGTGATTTCAAATTATAATCCAGCAAGTGAAGGCGACTAAGGATATTCGTGTCCAGATTTTGTATGCAAGAGGCGAGATGGGGCTAGTACTGTCAACGGCGAAGCACTGAGCTGATTGTAGACTGTGATGCAAAGTTACATCACACACTGTCCCGTAGAAGTGACAGTAATAATAGAGGTAAATTTTTTTTATGGAAATCTATGAACAATATGGTATTGATGTTATGAATAAAGGTAACAAACCGACCATCATAGCACCAAATTGACAAGTAGTTACAGAATAATATTTTTAATACGTTTTAAGTACACAAGTTTCAAATTGGAAAGAGTCAGATAAGTTACTTTGCTCTGAATGTAGACACATCAGGTTTCGAGATCTTAGCAAACAGAAATCTCAGGGATGAAATTGAATATTCCGGGCAAGACTGGAGGTTCTTCTTCCGCTGTTGTTGAAGGATTTTTAAGACAAGCCACATCTTTGAGTTTATTATAAACTGTGGAGGAAAGTATCATTAGTTTTTACCCCAAAGACCGGAAGATGATCTGTGGTTGATCAACTGTCTTTCTTTCTGAAGACGATGGAGAGGGCGTTTAAATATCATATAAGATTGAAAACGTTGTTTAAAATGATAATTTATTTAAAAGCAAATGGCTATCAGTCAGTCCAAATTAACGTTCGGCTTCCTACAATTCTTAGTGTGGAGGATGAAAAGGAACTTTCATGCATAGAGGTAGCAATATTTGCCTTTGTAAACATTCAAGGCGTTTTAATAATACATCATAGGTAGATATATAGCAACGAGCAAGAGAGAATTTGGTGAACAAGACGAGTTACTGATGAACTGCTTAGGGAGATACTCATATTTATAATCACGAGGGAATTCTATCAGTGGGGATGTTGTTACCCCTATTATGGAATATGATGGTTGATGACCTCTTCTCGATATTTAGTGAAGCAGGATTCAAGTTTCATGGTTATGTTGGGAAAATCTTGCATGTTGCTTATAAATAGTGCAGTGACATAGATCTAGTTATCAACACAAGTAGGACGGTTATAGTGCCGCTTACTAAGAGAATAAAGCTAAATTATGTGGCTCCCAAGATTGGTGGAACCACTATTAACTCCTGTGCCAAGGTCAAATATCTAGGAGTAGTTTTATATTAAAAACTCACGTGAAATTTGAGCCCAATAAACATCTTGAAAAGGAAAATAATGACATGAACGAACCGAAAAATGATTGGCAAGACAAAGGAACTGAAACTAAATATAATGCCGTCAGACCTGTAATCAATTTACAAATTTATCTGGTGGACCAAAGATGAAGCAGGGGACGGTACAAAACAAATTAAAGAAATTGCAAAGGACCCATGCTAAATGACCATGGTGTGCAACTAAAAACAACTGTTGCAGCAGATATGGAGGTACTCGGCTGGTTTTTTTTAGTCATTCATGTTGCACGTTAGGGTAGGAATGTATGCATGTGGGGAAAGGCATTGACTATTGGATGACTATTTCAACAAAACACGCCTCCGGCCATCTTCCAATCTAAAAGACATGTTACCAGAGAATTATTGATGTTCAGTAGACAGCTCTCGATTATGGTCCGAAGACGTAAGGTGTACGTAAATGAACAAAAATTCCTACTAACAATCAGCACGGGAGAAAAATGATGGAGCCTTAAAACTTGCTGAGATAGGACAATTTTAAATAGTCCAAGGATGAATTGCTTGATTGGATAGGGGACAAGCCGTGCACTAGTTGGATTAACTACACACGCACTATGGCCCTGGGGGTCTCCTACCTACTTTCATGCTAAATTTCAATGAAATAGTCACATGTTCTAGGTAAGCCTAATTAAGGGTGTCGGATCAAAATTGTGTGAAAACGGATATGATGCAGCTACAACATGCCTAAACTAGTGCAGTCTGAGTCAAAAGCTGGTTTGGGAAAATATGTTTATCCCGTATCAAGATGTATTTTACATCATAAAACATCTGACTTTGATATGGCGGCGGGTCACAAGGTTGCAACTAAGAAACGAGAAGGCAGTCTCCTTATGTAGATAAGGGTCTGAAGATTTTTCTAATGAGTTAAAACCTTTTTCTTCACCCTTCAGAATTGACACTAAAAAGAACATCGATAACAATAAGACAAGAAGTCATGAACGAGTATTGAATAACGTTCTCGGTCTTCAGAGCAGCCATAAAAGGGAAAAGGGGAGGGGGAAAATACACAAGGGCAAAGGTAAAAAAAAAGGGGGAAGGCGGAGATATCGGATTCTCCAGGAAAGTGCAGAAAGGAATGCTAGTTTTTAGTAGGTAGAACATAAGAGAGAACATCCATCTCAAAAAAGAAACATTTCTACGTAATGATTGATTTTCTTTCTCAGCTAAGCAACATAAACGGAAGAGTACATTCTATGTGACTGCGAACAACTAAGTTGGTGAAGACATTGTTTTGGCAAATACTGTTTCTAACCAGATAGCGAAGAAAAATCTTTGCTAGAACAGAATCTAGGGTTTTCGCAGAACCGAAGATGTTCAGAATTCTGAATAGAAAGGGAATGTCACATATAGAAAAATCTTTCTTATAGCAATAACGAAGGACATTCAAGAGTTTGTCACATTTAGAACATAAACTAATCTAAATATTGGGAGTATCTAATTTCCAGATAAGACAATATAAGAATAGAACTATCAACAAGTATCTATTGATAAATTAATTCCACTTAAAATTTTCTACTAATTCTTATAAATTTTCTCAGGTAACACATAAAATCTATATAGTGGGAAGTTTGCAAATTTTTTTTATCCATATTCTTGCTATTTTTTTTTTATAAATTTTTAAAAAACTAAAAAAAAGTTTATTAATCAGCTTTACTAATAGCTGAAACAAAGAAGGGCATAACAGTAAATTTTACAGTAGTTGATATAGTATATATATATATATTTATATATATATAATAAGTAATATATATATATATTATATTAATATAATATAATATATATCTATATTATTTATATATATATATATATATATATATATATACTATATATTACCGTCAAAAATAACACAAGGTGTAAATATCACTGCGCAAAGGAACGGAAAAGACCCCTACCCCATCAAACGCACACCAACACAACGCGAGCAGCATTATTGTAACTATATAGAACACACAGAATAATTGCTGCAGATAGGGGCGTCACCGCGATAAAGTTTAGGAAATAAACCACGTAACTAGACTGGGAGAGTGGGAGGTAGTTTTTATTTCGGTAGTAGATCGAAGTGATTGAATCATATCACGTAACGAAGCGACCCCGATTAAACATGAGAGGATAATGCGTCAACTGTCAAGAGGATCAAAGTGGTCAGATATAATAACACTCAACACGCTGAAGAGGCAGGGGTAACAGGAGCACTTGGTCGACGGTTCGGTGTAGCCACCCAACGTATTGCCGTGGAGTGGTCCAATCGGTACGCAGGAACCCTGCAACATAATCGCCGTGGCTCAAAGTAGACCCAGGCCATGACACCCGTGGAAGACCGATTACGAGCGCGTCACAGACACAGCGAAACGCAGATACAGCTGGGGGCTACAAGGCACAGGGTGAGCGACAAATACGAAGTGTGTCGACGTCTTGCGGCAACATAATTACAAACCCGGAGGCCTGCATAGTCCACGCACTACCACGGCACATTGAAGGCGCGACGTGGCCTTTGTCCGAGATCACATCCATTTGACGGTCGACGATTGGGCAAAGGTGTTCTTTACGGACGAGTCGAGAATGTCTCTGTACGCCTCGTACAGGGGTGCTAGTAAGTATACGAACGACGGATAAGGTTCGGCGCATGAATGTGCTGCAGGTGCCGCGTTTGGAGGTGGTCGGTTATGGTTTTGGGAGGCATCTCTTATCGAGGCTGACGGGGTTGCACATCTTCGATGAGGGCACTCTTACAGCCGTAAGGATATCACTAGACAATGCTCGAACCTATGTCATGCCATAATGCCCTACATTGTGATTCTTTACATTACATTGTGACTCTTTACATTAATGCATGACAATACAGACCACAAAGGCCAATGTGTGAATGGCGAGGCGCTACCTTGGAACGGTTCAAATTACGGGTTGGAGTGGCCCAGCATATAGTCGCACTCAACTTAGTGAAGGATTTGTGGGATATCCTGAACCATCGGAATCCGACAGCTGCAAGCCTCCACGGACCTCTCTCGACTGCGACAGGCGATGCACGACGTATGAATCAAATGGGATTAAAATAACTTGTCCAGGTAAAATTCGCCACTCATTCTTAGAGCATGCAAGGACAGTGTCAAGCCAGTCATCCGTGCCAGAGGGAGTTATACACGGTATTGAGACAGATCTCGACACCCCGGGCCGTCGCGGTTCGTACCAACATTGTGTGTTTGGCAGCGCCGAACCTCCGACTCCTATTGCGAGCCCGCTTTGGTGCACTTCCTCACACTCGTAACCTCAACCTATCGGTTTGGGAGAAACATCATGCTATTTGTCATTGTCCAAAAGTGTCTTCGCGTCTACAACCTTCTACCTTCCTTCGCCACGTCCCTAGTGATGCGTTAATTATGACGAGTAAGTATATAATATATATAATATATATATATATATATATATATATATATATATATATATATATATATATATATATATATATATATATATATATATATATATATATATATATATATAAAAAACACACTATATTTATATATATATTTATAGTATCATATATCTAATATATATATATAATATAGTATATATATATATAGTATATATATATATATACTATATATACTATAAGTGAGTTTTTGTTACCCCCCTACTATTTAATTTCAATTAATCAAATTTTCAGATAGTTATTCTTGTTAAATTTACTTTTTAACCAAATTTCCAATACAATCACTACTACTATACAGCGACTTAACAAATAAACTAACATGCCACATGACTTTTTCGATATATAAGCAAACTGGCAACGTTTATTTAAACCTCTAATGTCTACAGACAATTTTCTTGTATATAACTTTATTGAATATTAATGAAGATATTGAAGATTAAAGAAGATTTGATTGTCTAATTAGGTACTGAATGAAACACTTCGTATTTTAAGCATATTTATTTTTAAGTATTCTATCGAGACCCTGAGATCCATTCCAACTTTCTGTTTAATTATGTCATCACGTATATTTCCTCAATTCTTAAAAGTTTTTCCGTAGTAAAAAGAAAGCAAAGTCCCTTTATAGAAACTTTCTATGTAGCATTTCAATGACAGTCTTTCTCAGTACAACATAGTAATAGGTGCGGATGTTTTCCTGTTTAGCAGTCAGTATTTATTAATGCTTGCAATCCTCCTTGTTATTGCTTAATACGTAGAAAAATTTTCGCTTACTTGACATGGATTCTGCTAATACTTTGTATTTATTATCAGTTTGTCGCTCAATCTTTTCATGATGACTGTCACAAGATACGTATGTTCGTATTGATATTAACTGTTAACTCTTGATATGTAAATTCTACTCTGCTTTCAACATTTTCCTGTATTCCATTTCGAACTCTATAACTCTTACTGCTATCATGTACACGTACAGAAGACCTCCCACTATTTTGATACGGTTCAGGTCGTTGGTGGCTGCTATTTAACTCTACGTGTGTTATATCTTCTATAACTCTTATATATTTCTTCCTCTTGTATATGAAACTGAAAAGCTGCGGCTTTCTTTGTCACGGCCAAGAAAGTTCAAGTGACTTGTAGAGAATGGGTAAGGTCCTTCAATGACTTAATTTTACGCTGTGGCTGTTGAACCGCGGCTGATGGAAAAAAAAGATTTGACTAATGGATTACTCCAGCATAGGCTTCAAGAGACAGATAAAAGTATTGTGAACGCTTAGGTGTAAATAATTGCATTATTCCAGTTTAGGTGTGTGAATGGAACAAAATAGGACAATACTAGAACTATACTAGAATAAGGATTGTTATAATGCATGTTGCTCTAATATTAAAAAATACAGAATTGGGTAAACTCTAAAATGTTAATTTCGATCACTTTTTATCTTAAATGTTACGATGAGGCCACAACTAAGTGGGTGAAGTCTACTAGTAACAACTAAAGCCCTGAGAAAAAGGCAGTAGAAGGGGATATAATTTATTTGCTCATAAAATTAATTTTTCTATTTGCAAAGAGTGAAAAGAAAAAGAACGAGAGAATTATTTACTATCTTTATAAATATTTAAAATCAAGAACTGAAAGTGAAAGAGCGAAAGGTCTTGGTTAGGGAGAATAATGTTACGGCAGCATAGATGGTCATATATTTGGACCAAAAGCACTCTGATGCTAAATTGATATCAAATAATTAAGATTTCAGTAATAAGACCCCATGCATCTTAGGTTGGCTTGTGAAGGTCCCTCTCTATCCATAGGGAGAGTAGAGCGCACTGTGGAGACATAAGGCTCTTAATGAATGGGCCACCTACAAGAAGCGATCAGGAATCCAGGTGGAAAAGGAAATGCCTTGGCTAATTCAGGCTAGGAAACCGCTTCTATGGGCCTGCTTTATATAAATAAAGCAAATCTATCAAAGATGTTGGCGTGCATGGGAAAATACAGTCTACGAATATCAGCTTGATCATGGAATGAATCCATTTGGTACCCAAAATTAAAGTTGAACTGAAGGAGAATAGGCGAAGCTTGGCTGATTTCAAATTATCTTCCAAGATGCGAAGGCCGCAATAGATATTCATGTCTAGACTTTAGTGGGCAAGAAAAGACATGTGGCCTAGTACCGTCACCGGCGGAACAATGAGATGATGGGAGACTCTAATGCAAGGCACATCATACCCTGTATGGTACAAGCGACATCATTAATAGAGGTAAAGGTGTATTAAAAATCTTTAAATAATATGGTATTGATGTTATGAATAATGGTAATAACCCGACTATCATAACACCAAATTGACAAGTAGTTAAGGGCAGGGTCTAATTTGTTCTTCAGCAGCACCCCATTTTAGCCCATACCATAAAATTTTTTTAGAATTTTAATTTTTTGAAAAACTGTTTTTGAACATATGGGCTTCACCTCCTACAAATTTTTCGGAATGACTTCAAACTTGAACTACATATATATGGGTCTATTACCTAGAGAATGCATAAAATTGTTTTTATGATTTTTTGAAATTTGTTCTCAGCAAGCCGGAAATTTCAAACTATTTTTGGGGGTTTTGAAAATGGAAATTGCGATAAATTTTTTCTGTAAGGCGATCAGGTATTTTTTTTTAGGGCCAATGTATCGGGGAGACTGACATTTTTTTATTTTTATATATTAGGATACTGCAGCAGTTTTAGTTTTTTGAAACATATTCTGCCAAAAAAAAGATTTTAGAAATTAATGAGTTTTTTTTTTTGAAATATAACAATAAAATAATAAAGTAAAAAATTATTCGCCTACTAAATATATCTCCATCAGAAATGTCTGATTGGATAAATGGTAAAAAATATATGACATATTATAATGTTAAACTTGGGCTTCAAATAGTAATTTTCTGCAAACTTTGATGGTTCTCTTCAAATGTTACACTAGTAGAATTCATTATTCTTATATTAATGTTAATGAATTAGTTTAAATTTTGATCTATTTAACTCACGAGCTTCCTCTTTCAAGGGTTTTTCAGTATTTATGTATTTTAATGCGCTGAATTCTAATATGGCATTAGTCTTTGCCTATCAGCTTTTTTATTCCTATGATTTTTTCCTAAAAAGAGTTGAAATTTTGATTGTATTTATTATTTTTTATGAAATATAAAATTACAATTGAGAATATCCCATGCGTGATAATTATCACATATTTGAGTTTATTTAAGTCAATAATGTTAGTAATGCAACCGCTCTCATGGGCTCTGGCTTATTACTTTATTTACTATTTTATATGCTAGATTAATAGCATAAGGAGGATAATTATGTAATACATTGGTATTCGAAAGACATTTTGATTATATTAGATTCGATATCGTCCACGATATGTTTGCAAGATATTGTTTGTAATGTTTTTTTCTATATGTTTTTATTTATGGGAGAAGAATAGGTAGTTAGGGCAGTGTGTTATGGAACATAGTATTAATTTTAATAAAATAGCTCTTAAATATTTTAAGGTAAGAAGAAATTAATTATAAATGATATAGTGTATAAGTTATGTCAAGTGAAGTTGTTATTAGATATATAATATAATAGAAAGTATGTATAAGAGTATTTAGTAAGTAACAGTGATATGTAAGAAGAAGAAGTTTGGTATTCCATGTGTTATAATTTTTAGTAACTATGTTTAATAATGTTTATAAATCTATGGAAATAATTATCCCAGAGATTAATATAAGAATTTTATTGTCTCTAAGAAATTAAATTAATTATCAGAAACGGTAAGATAGAAGAATATGAGTTTAAACTTACATGATTATGAAAAGTGAAGACTATTCGTAAGGTGATAATGTAATGTTATAATGATAATGTATAGATTATCTATGTGAATGAAATTTTTTTAGGTGATAACTGATCAAAATTTTTTATATTAACTTATAATATTATAATTATTCATATCTACATATCTTAATCCACTGTATGGAATAAGTTATATAGCGAGTGAAGGGCATGTAAATCTAGTATATAGGTTATTATCTCATGAATAAATCTTAACATTTAGATACAAGAGGGTCAGCATTGACAACTACAAAATGGACTGTACTTGAAACTGCTATTATGATAGATAAGATATGAATTACTAGATGCAGTAGTTATAATATCTAGTTACCATAGTACTAAGACCTACGGTTTGTTCTTTATATTATATCATTAAATGAAAAAGATCTTGTTATATAATAGTAGTTTAAGATAAATGACTATATTGGTTTTATTCTAATATGAAACTACTGATAAGATATGTAGTTTTTTTATATATAATATTGAGAAAGCTCATAAAGAGTTGTTTTATATATAAGTTAATAGTAATATAGTATTTAGTTTCATGGATATATGAGTTGAATCTTATCCTAATAAGATGAGTCGAGATATAGTGTTAAATAATATAATGAACTAATGGAATATAATAATACGTAAATTAAGATGAATACTCACGAATATCACCTATATATATACGTTACATAAACTTACCAAACATTTATATAGTCAAATGTGGTTATGGGTATTAAAGATTTGTTTCTGTACTCGGTTTATATGAAAATTTATAATATATATAATGTTTTAGAAAGATTGTGAGCCAGGACAATATTCACCTACTAAAGATTATTATAAGTTGATGAATGAAAAGCTGAAAATAGCAATAAGAGGAGCCATTTAAAACTAATATAGGTCGAAATGGGTAAATATATAATAGTAATATAATGATTGGTATAATAATACTGATTATGTTAGCGATCTTCGGAAGACCGTAAAATGGCACCAAATTAGTCATATAAGATTTATTGTTAGAATGGGCGATAGGAAATTGTTTACATATACACATTTTATGTTTTTATATATAATTCATTTGGTTTATATATATATTTCTAATGTGTGAATAAGTATGTAGTTAATATTTATTTCTTTATTAAAATTAATAAGTATATTTCATCTACTAGTTAAAAAATATATGTGATATTATATATATATTTAAAATAATTTTAAAAAGTCTATTTATGTTATTTAAATAAAATTATAACGTACTCTCTAGACTGTATCATACATTATATATTCAACTTCCTCGAACAACTAAATATATATTCTTATTATTTACTCTTTAAAGATATTTCCTTATCTATTGTTTCCTATGCTTATTTAAAAAATATTTAAATTAAGGTTGAGTTCGAATAGTATTAAGTTAATTTGTTGTTTCATCCTTTCTGTTGGCAGACATGTGTCTGTATATAATTTAAAGCTCGAATAATTATATAAAGACACTTATAAGTTAACTACGTTTACATATTTCTTGGGCTTCTATACTCGTTCGCTCAAGCTCGTGCTTGAGGAAAGTATATACAATAAACCGTTGCACAAAATTTGACGATCGTATCTTATTTTTGCCTACATCTGAGTTTATTGGTCAAGTTTGAACGTACAGTTTATTACATGTTCAGATTTCTTTTTACTTTTATATATTATTTCACATTTACTCTCAGATACCCTGATACGTCTCAGCTGTCAGAGTGTCATGTTTAACTTGTTTTGTAGCACCTTTTTTAGAAAGACTTTTTATTTATCGTTGATTCAGAAAACCAAGATCGAATGTTATGTTTATTCCTGTTACTTTATCACCATATCGCATTTCTCGCCTATTCATCTCAAATGAGCACCTTCAATATGCTTACTCTGTCTTCCTCAATTACATAGCTGATATGTTATGCTTATTTCATGCGAATATCTTTTCTTTAGAAAGAAACGTTACCCAAGAGATTCTTGAGTAAAATGGAGGATAACGTCCTCTCTCTCCTTCTTTAAATTAGTATATATTCATGTTCGACTGAAACTCTACCACACGAAATCAGTACTTAGTATATCTTTAGTGTCTATCATCCCTCCTATTTCTCTCTAAATAAATTACAATGCAGCGGAATATGAAAAATATCTGTAGACCAGAGATGTTGAGTGTCTTGGTCTCAAGATATTAGCCCTATGAAACATGTGTAACATTCTTGAGTTATAGGGCATAGATAGAACAATAAATCATCTAATATATTAAGGTTCATGCGCTTCGAGAATACTGACTTTATTCCTAGACTCTATGCATAATAACGTGACGAAGTAGATAAGTGCAGTTCCTGTATATATATGTATCGCCACCGCTTCTCTATACATTCGCTATGGCAAAAATTATTCGCTTCTGACTTACTTTTACTTCGCACCTCTAACAGAGTAAATCAGTCGGATTTTCATTATTCGTCTACTTTTAGGACTTGGGTTCGCACATCTATTTACATCCAGTCACAGGCATAATTAGAACTTATCTTATGTGATCCACTCTTTCTCTCTACACCTCATAAGAAGATCTATAAAGGGCTCGTTCCCTTTAATCTGGTTTCCCCCCCTCATCTATATCTTCTGCGTACTAGACTAAAATTTAGCTCATTCTCTGCTATATATTAGCTCGCGTTTATATGTGATTACAACTATTCAAATTGTGGATCTCACTCGTTACTTCACTCTAGTGCATTAATTGCAGAATCTGACTAGAGAAGTGGTATACACAAAAGTTAGTAATCAACGTCCTCTTCCTATGCAATGCGGTATAACAAAAACGATATGTGGATTGACTTTAATATAACTCGATCCGGTACTATGAGGACAATTTAATAATTTATGTGTCTGTTTATTGGAATGTAAGAAAAACTATTTCTACTTCAAGAATAATATTTGTTTTACAAAAAAACAATTCCATCCCATAGAAATAAAGTTTATATTAGTTATAGACTTCCCAATTTAAAGACCTAAACATATTAGTACCACTATTTTACTCTAGTATATTCAGTTATAATATGTAAATCTCACGATTGTCGTTTATTAATTGAGATTGCATAACTGAGATTTATATAGAGTGAAACTCATTGACTTTATACACTAGAATGTGAGATGCGGAAATTTCGTCATGCTATATGAGCATCTCAAAGATTTCTGTATAATTCATGGCTAGTATTTGATTTCAATAATATTCATTGTCATAAATATTTTTAACATCTATTTATATATAGATGTTTGAAATTTTGATAATTTGGAAATGAAAGAATGCTCAGTACTCAAACTGATATAAAAGCTATCCTGCTTTCCCTCATTCTATTAATTATTGGGAACCAGGTTAAAAAGATAGAGACCAGATATGGAATCTCTGAACAGCCAGTTTATACTCTCTAGTATACAAGAATGGCCAATTACTAAGACCAAAGTTGATTAATCTTGCATCCAACATAGAGTTAGCGCCTCGAGTGATTACACTCTCTATGAAGTAAATCGACTAATAGATAATATCGATAAGCATTAATAACTATATATATTAATTACCTCAATCGCGTTACCATCGTCTATACTAAAAGAGTGGAGAAAGGACGTTGATATTACCAATGAGCAAAGCATCTAAAATTAATCTCCTTTTTTATTTATAAGACTTAGCATTTAGGATGTATATCAGTTCATTTATAGATTCAATTTTTTTTGCTAATGATAAAATTTTTAATTAAATGGAGATGTCAAAAAGTATTATTTATTACTGAGGTGAGGTAGAATCTCGTTATGGTTCTTCTACAAATGTAGTGAATAGCGATGGACTCAGCGCGAACAGCTTGGATTCACATGCATAGTAGCATCGTGAGATGAGACGTTAATGCTATTGAATTATAGGTAAGGATCTAATTGTGTATTATATAAAAGACGGATTTTTATTTTAGTAGAGAAATCATCAGCACAGTATAGGGGATTTATGAAAACTCTATATTTATATTTACATTACAATTTTGAAATAATATTTCACAGTGGATGTCTATATAAAATTCCACGTAGGGATTACGATAAGTTTTACATCGCAAACTATGTAGGCGATACATATGAATAATCAGGGGAGTGATTCCATCAGGATATTTAGTGCATGGAGGATTCTATCATACATATAGTGGTTAAAGATATAGGGGCATTAAATCGTAGATCATGGGAATTATTAGTATCGGTGTAGGAAAAGGGATTACCAGTGAACTAAATAATATTACATAAATAAAATCACTAATTAAATACATCTTCTTGGAAAAATGCTTAA
Organism: Trachelipus rathkii; assembly: GCA_015478945.1. Taxonomy (NCBI): domain Eukaryota; kingdom Metazoa; phylum Arthropoda; class Malacostraca; order Isopoda; family Trachelipodidae; genus Trachelipus; species Trachelipus rathkii. Next base: position 22,796 of record JABUQX010008332.1, read on the forward strand.
ATGCTATATATATTTTATAATATTTATATTGCAATATTACATATTTATTTAATATCATAGGAATTACATATACTAATAAATATATTATATATTAAATTAAGTGTTCTGTTTACAGTTTTTGTTAAATTATTACAACCAAGGTATATCTCCTCTTACCACATCTGTTATTTAAAAAAAACATAGAGTATAGTATAAAAATATTGATTTACTAATTGACAAAATAAACAATATATATCATGTTTACATGTAGAAGATTTCTCTTATTGTAGTTCTAATCCATCCATTATTTTACAGTCTTTATAAATATTTAATCATAATTATCTTACTATAACCTTATCATTCAGTTACCTCAAAGATATTTTTCAATAGTAAAATATAATCAATTCTCTATATTGCCTTATTATATAGTTCTTCAACTATAAATATTTCATTAGTATACCCATTAAATATGAGTTCAGGTGTGATTTTACCATTTATGAATTAACATCCACTGTTTTAATTATTAATAATCATGAAATTCTTGTTTAATTCCTTACTACTGTAGAAGAACTTTGCTTTAAATATTATGTGATTAAATGAGATAGTTTCGGTGTCTACGCTGATTTTTATAGTATATCCGGAATAATATATTATTATACATGATACATTTTGAAAAGAAAACGACAATTATTTAACGTGTGCATACTAAGATTTCATATTTCTATGATAATGTTCCCCTTCGGTTATGTAATTATATTTGTTTCATCATTTGACCTATACATCACAATTATCCAATTTATGCAAATATATTCCAAAGTGTCATTTTTGCAAGTATATCTGCTTTTTCATGTAAATACTTCCTCACTTTTGTATATTTCAGGGTAGTTGTGAGCTTATTATTTCATATATTTTTTTTTAGAGCTTGTTCATTTGATTGAATTTTCTCTTTGTTGGAGTTTTAACTCTTTCTCTGGTGAAGGTGAGGTCGATCACTAAATCCTTGATTTTATGTAATTCTCATGTGTAGGAATTGACAAACCTTCAATCATGATTTAGATCTGAACACCTATGTCTATTGACCACGGTCGAGGCTGATTAAAGTGATATAAGCATAGACGTATTATAAATTATAGACCAATTGAAGTTGTATTAATATTGTATAATTCAGCTATGACTCCATTCGTTAAAGATACTCCGTTAAGCTCAGTAGTGTCTATATCGAGAATTCTTTTCTATATGTGTGAACAAAGAGACATCACACAGCGGATAAGATAAAATACATTTTTTACAAGTGGTTTTAAGTTTGGCAGGAATGGGTACTTCTATGAATGATGCAATGGATTGTATTAATGAATTAGTGTTCAGTTTAGGAAGCTCGTTGCTTTCATTAGGTGAGCCATACTTAATATCTTATCATGAAGTTCTTCTAAATTAAATCTTATGTATTTTTAATATATGCTTCGAAGAAAGTTCTAATGGGACAAAGTAGTGTTTTATTCTTAGGTTATCTGACTTAAAAAAGAAAGTAAGATCCAGAAATCAATCGGGAAATTGCTTAACGATAGAACTTTTGTTAGCATCTAATGATTGTATAGATAGAGAGTTAGAAACCAGTTTTTATTTTCCGCGACCATGATAGCACTCTTCAGCGAACTAGATGAAATCTTATCAGATTTTCATTTGATTGAGGTTGTATTACGGTAAAGCTTTCATTGTCTGAATGCTACATTAAATTATCTATATAAATTGTGGAGTATCTCACGGTGAAATTATTCTTACCTTGTCAAACTATAGATAGTCTCTATTTAATATGAATTTATATAGTTAGAGGAATTCAAATCTGAACTATTACCATTAGTGCAAAAGATAAACTTGAGACAGATTTAGTGAGTTTAAATATAACTAGAGGCAATTGCTCTGTTACTATTAATGTTATTGTTGATGTCAATTAGTGATAAGTTAAATAATATCTCTCGCACAAGTTGGAACGTAATGATTGAGAGTATGTGTCCCACAAGATTATCGATATACACTTGTTCAAATATGTGACAGGTAGTTTATTTTACCTATAAAAAATCTAAATAGGTTGTTTAATATGAAAATTGAGGATTTTAGAAATTTTGATGTTTGAAGCACTGTTGACAGTTAGGAACCAAATAGGGTTGATTATAGTGTGTAGGATGTGTGCAGTGAATTTCACGAAATTTTTATTGGAGATAATGAGAA
>JABUQX010008332.1:30000-40000 GCA_015478945.1 Trachelipus rathkii
AACAAAACATACCATTCATCAAGTAGCTCATGAACAGGAGGACCACCACAATAATGGTCACGGAAGTAATCATGAAGACCATCATGCTCATGAAGAAGCTGAAGATGATCATGAGGGCGATGAACATCATGAAGTGAATACTCATGAGGATAACCATGAGGATACCCATGAAGATAGTGATGATTCTCTCGAAGATGAAAGTGGTAATGAATGAACCCTTTGTTAAAAGATTCATTAACAATGTCAAAACTTTTTTGAATTAATAAAACTTTAGGTCATTCATTTTATAATATTTTAAAAATTATCAAATTCAATAAAAATATTTTCGAATATTTTAATATTTATTAATTTATAAACTGAATAAAATCATTTCGTCAATCATCATCAGAAGATTAATATTTATATTATGACATTATGATATAATCAATGAATAAATATTTTTCTTAATTACAGTCGAAATATTCGACCACAGAAATCTTCCTCTTCCATCCGATGTCTTATCAGACGCCGAATACTCCGAGGAAATGCTATTTCCGACGATAAGTGATGACGCGTTCACAACCGTAGCACCTTCAGTCTTCGAAGCGATGAATGTCTTCAACGTGACTTCCACAATGACGTCAACGACCACGTTAGAGCCAAATACTTTTAATATAAAGCTCACAGATGGATTATTTGATGTAAGTGATTTACGATATAAGTTTATAAGATTTTTCAGATAATGATAAAAGGAACTTCAAAAAATGAAATAATTAATTGCAATCCAATTTGAACTCGGCTTGGTTTTGATGCACCACCAACCATTATATAAAACTGCATATATATATATATATATATATATATATATATATAATATATATATATATATATATATATATATATAATACTATATATATATATATATAAATATAGGTAATATACTATCATATATATATATATATATATATATATATATAATATATATATATATATGTATTACTATATATATATTATAAATAAAATAGATATTATATATATATATATATATATATATATATATAATATATATATATATATATATATATATAGAGGGATTAGATATAAAGATTATATATAATATATATATATATATATATATATATTTAATATATTATATAATATATATATATATATAATATATGTAGATATATAGTATATATATATATATAATATAATATATATATATATATATATATATATTATATATATATATATATATAATATATAATATATATATATATATATATTGCGGTTGTTGTGATTAATTGTGCAATAACTATTGTATGTTTGTTTTCGATCTTTCGAATTTCAACCTTGTGACTCAAACTCTCTCACAAATCTACTACTAAACCAATCTTTTCTGTAAATCATATTTCTTTCAATACTTAAACTTTAAACTAGAGCATATTCTTTCTTCTTCTCCTCTCTAGAAAATCATCATAATTGGTGATTATTTCAACGTTCACCACCGCCAATAACTTTTCTCTAATTCTCAAGATAACAAAGCGTGAATGTGATCTCATCAACCATTTCTCTACCTATAATAACTTTTAGATGAGTATAATACTATAGATCTTTTCTTAACATCCGATCCTTCTCCTTATTCTGCTAAATTCTACCCACATCTGCGTACCTAGGACTACCTTCTTATCTCTATACCCTGTTCTGTCTCTTCAAGGATTTTGCAAGAAAAGTTTCTTTGTAACTTCGGATCTGTTACCTTGTCGGATCTACCGTCGTACTTCTTTGATTTTCCTTGAAATGTTCTGTACTTCAGTGGTAGGAGGTGGGGGGGGGAAGTTCCTTGAAATGTTCATAGCTTATAACCATGATGATGTTCTCTGGCATTTAGGCGTACATTCTATATTCTTTCCCCTCATCTAAAAGTAATAAATCTTGCTTTAACTCCGCTTGTCCTCGTACTATTATTTGCAAAGACGGTGCCTTTGAAAATTAGCGTCTTCATCAAACTCATGAAACTCATACAACTTATATTTCATCCCGAAAAAGTGCAAAATCTAGTCTCCGGAAAGTAAAAACTTTTTATCCGTAGAAAATGTAATAATCTTCCTGATTTCTCTTTTTTCTTCCTCATGCTCTTTCGGGAATTTTGCAAAAATGTCAACTCTAGCATTTTTTTTCCTTTCTCTTTCCCTCCTCCAGTATCTGTATCTTCCGACGGCACATCTGCCTTTTTAAATTCTGCTGAAGCTGAACCTTCAATCAAACCTTTGCCCCTATTTCCACCTTAGACTATTCCGGAGCAATTTCTCCTTCTCTCCACACTCCTAACACATTTATGCATAATAATATAAATTTTTCCAAAAATGTTATTTCTGCTTCCTCCGAGCTTAATACTATGAAGGCGTTTGGTTCTGATGGTATCTCTCCTGTGGTTCTAAAACTTGTTCTTCCAAGCTTGCACTCTTCTTTGGTAAACTATTTCGTTTCTGTATTTCCACATTTGTCTTTCTTTTCTGCTGGAAGAGGGCGCTAATTCAACCACTCAATCATCTAAGTATTATCCTATCGCTTTAACCCCTGTTTTATCTAAGGTTTTCGAATCTATTCATAACGGAAAGATTTGTAAACATTTTAAATTGGTAATTGAAGAGATTCGCTCGGTATAAAAACATCGTTTTTATTGTGTGTGTGTTTTTTTTTACGCTAATCGATGCTTCGATAAGGTTTAATGCAACGGTGATACATCAACTTTTTGTATTAATATATATATATATATATATATATATATAGGCTAGATTTCTATATATATATATATATATATATATATATATGATATATATATATATATATATATAATATATCCTTATTATATATATTTAATTATATATAAGATATATAATATATATATATATATATATATATATATATATATATAGGCTAGGTTTCGGTTTAGGACCCTGCTAGTTCAGGCTATGATGTTTTGTTAAGTATACGCAGAGTAAATCTGTGTATACTAGTAGTAGGGGGGTCATTTTGCACGACGGTCGTTTTTACCCCACCTTACCTTGACCTTTTTGACCTCTTTTACCCCACCCTAAAATTTGGGCAAACCGCCTTTTTTGAGCCCAAATTTTTTACCTGACTTGACCTTTTTGGGCCTTTGACCTTTTTGGGCCTTTACCTTTTTGGGCCTTGACCTTTTTTCGACCAACCCTTTGGTCTTCCATGGGTCATTTTTGGCCCACGGTATTTTTTGGCAACCCTAATTTTTTGAGAACCCTAATTTTTTGAGAACCCTAATTTTTTGAGAACCCTAATTCTTTGAGAACCCTGATTTTTTGGCAACCATAATTTTTTGGCAACCTTAATTTTTTCGGCAAACCTAATTTTTGGCAACCCTTCGAAGAAGGGTTGCGCCAAACGGTTGCGTCAGCAACCGTTGTACGTATTACCCCCCTATTTTACGCCCCCTAATTTTTTCGACCATGGGTCAATTTTTGCCCACGGTAATTTTTGGCTACCCTTTGATCTTCCGTGGGTCATTTTTGGCCCACGTTAATTTTTTGTCCTTCATGGGCAATTTGACCCACGGGTTAAATTTACTGTCCTTCCTTTAGGCTTAGCCCTTTTTTGATGTCCTATTAACCTTGGTTGACCATGATATTTCGGCCTTGACCTTGCCATATACCATGGGTCATTTTTGGCCCACGCTAATTTTTTTACCCACTCGTGGCCCACCCGTCACATATTTCGTTCCTAACTTGTACGCATGTATGGACCTACCCTAACTTGAACACCTACACACGTGAGCGTGCTGCGCACACACACACACACACACACACACGCACTCGTACAACTTATACAGAATCACTATGACACTCATTTACCATAGAACACTTACATTTAACACTTATACACAACGTGCGCGTGGCAGCACACACATACCACCCTTGGACAAACCATGGGTCAATGTTTGCCCACGGTAATTTTTGTCCTTCCTTTAGAGGGACTTAGCCCTTTTTGATGTCTTAACCTTGTTTGACATGATATTTCGCCTTTGACCTTGCCATATACCATGCGGTCAATTTGACCCACGCTACTTGATGCTTTATGGTTCCCATATCACCGTAAGATAGTACCTATGGATTTCTATTTAGTGTTCTATGAGTATTAGATGATTGCCAGGTGAGTGCCAAGTGCAGGTGCCAAGTGAGCTGCCAATGTGTGCCAATGAGTGCCATGCATGCCAATGAGTTGTCAAGTGAGTGCCACATAAGTGCCAAGTGAGTCCACATAGTGCCAACTGAGTGCCACTTTTTTCAAGCTTTTTCTAGCCTCCCTTGAGCCTAGAATAGCCCTAATATGGGTGTCTACCCCTAGGCTATAAGGTATGAGGAATCGAATGGTGTACATTACAAGTTGCTAGGATGCTTCGTACTAATATGAGTTAGTATTTTTCTAACACTTATACCACGACTGAATATAATCTAAAAGAGCTTACACAGTTCAGAACAGCGACCGGGATGCGTTCAGAGTCGAGAACGCGCCCGCAGCGTCAGCCCCTCATCCGCTCCGCCGCCGCGCGCGCCCGCAGGGACGAGCTTGTCACCTCGTGACCGCCGCCGCGCGCGCGTCCGCAGACGCAATATTGCCGCGCGAACGAAAAATAGGATATCAATGTAAAAAACTATTCAAAGAATTTCGTTTTCAAATATACTATGAGTCATCATTTTTATTTAATTTACGAAATTTATTAAAAACATATACTTTACATACCTTAAAGCATAAAGCAGTAAAACAATAGAGGGTGTTATTACCTATCACCTAGGGGATTAGTATGCCTTTTTCTGCTTTACTGTTTAAACTTTCTGCTTTACTGCTTTTAACTATGTGTTTTACGCTTAACTTTCTTGCTTTACTGCGTTTAACTCATTGTTTTACTCCTTTAACTCCTGCTTTACTGTTAACTCTCGGCTTTACTTTTTAACTCTCTGCTTTACTGCTATTAACTCATATATTTATTAACATTATTTTTCTTTATATATTTTTTATTTTGTTTGTATACTTTTTATTTATTATTTTCTATTTTATTTTTGTTTAATACTTTTTTATTTTTAATTTGTAATGTAAAGAATAAAAACACCAAGAGTTGCGGCTATATTAAACATTTATGTTAGAAAAATTGTACGAAATTTTATTAAAAACATATACTGTTACATAACCTTAAAGCAGTTAAAGCCAAGTAAAACAATAGAGTGTTAATACCTAAACACCTAGGATTAGTATGCCGTTTGTTTTACGTGCTTACGTTTAACTTTTGCCTTTCTGCTTAACTCATGTTTACTGCTTTAACTTTCTGCTTGACTGCTGTTAACTCATGTTTTACTGCTTTAACTTTCTGCTTTACTGCTTTAACTCATTTACTGCTTGAACTCATATGTTTTACTGCTTTAAGGAGGGTGCGTTTACTTAACTCACATATTCATTAAACATTACATACCTTAAAGCAGTAAAGCAGTAAATCAATAAAGGTTGTGACCTAACACCAACGGTGGGATTAGTATGCTTTTTTTTACTGCTCTTAATTGCTTTAACTCATGTTAATTACTGCTTTAAACTCGTTTACTGCCTTGTAACTTTGCTGCCTTTACTGCCTTTAAAGCTTTTCTCTTTACTGTTTTACACTTTTCTGCTTTACTCCTTTAACTCATTATATGTTTATTTACACATATTTTTATTTGCTGTAATACTTTTATTAATTTCATTCTTCTTTTATTCTTTTTTTATTATTATTTTATATTTTTATATTTCTATTTTTCATTATTTTTATTATACTTATGTTATTACTCATGCCTATTTTATTATTTTGTAGAACACCACATACCACACACACACACACACACACACCACACACAACACCACACCACACACACACACACACTTACACAAGATACACAACATTCACTTATGACACTATACCACATTCACTATGACACTACATTGTACCCAAGACACTTACATTTACACTTATACAAACGCGGTCACACACACACACACACTTACACTTATACACACATTCACTATGACACTTTACACACATTCACTATGACACTTACATTTACCATAGACACTTACATTTACACTTTACACTCACACACAGATTTACTTACACTCACACAGATTTACTTACACTTCACACACACAGATTTACGTACACACACAACAGACTTTACTTACACTCGCAGCCACAATTTACACACCACAACACACACACACACACACACACACACACACACACACACACACAACTCAAACCTGTATAACGTAAATTTATTAAAATATTTTATGTTTAATTAAACACGTACATTTATATTACTCATGCAAATATAACTAAAATTATTTCAAAGTTTCTTAAAAGTTCTATATAATAAAACAATCATTATCTTTGAACAAAGAATTTTTATTATAAACTGTTAATACTTTTTGTTTATAAATTATAACTATCAAGTTTAAAATAATTTTTACTAAAAATTTTATGAAATTATTTAAAACATATATTTACGTACCTTAAAAACAATAAATCAGTAAATCAGTAAGGTCAGCCCTAGCACCCCTCTACATCAAGCTATGCCCCGTTTTTCTATTTACTTACTGCTTTACATCATCTTAAGCCATGTAATAATATAAAAATAACCAAATAAGTTCTTCTCTGCTAAAATAATAACATGTATTTTATTAAAATCATGCTAAGTTTTTATTTTAAAAATAACCATTATTCACTTACATTTATATTATTCCACTCGTTGTTAACTAAAAATATTTCTAAGTTTTTTAAATATTCGGTTTTGTCTATTATTATTATTATTTATTATCTATGTACATTGACAATCCATCACCAGAAAACACAACAACCCGCACTCCTTACAGTTACGAAACTGACCTCTCTCTGTTAAATGTGTTGATAACTACTTTAGGTCTAAATTTAGGATAATCCTTTTGTAGCCCGGGGCGATTTAGGCCTAATTCCAGGTCAAAATATATTTCAAACTGACCTTTTTCTGTAAAATGTGGTGCAATAACTACGTTAGGCCTAAATTTAGGCCTAAATTTAGGATAAGCCTTTTGTTGAAGGGCTAATTTAATCCTAATACCAGGTCAAAAGGTAATTCCAGTATAGACAAGAATCATTGTTATTATTATTTTTATAAATATATTTCAAACTGAAACATGCTGGATCGGTAAGATCCTTTAAGCAGGTAAGAAGGAAATGTTTTCCTTACTTGTGATTGGTCGGGGTAATCCTTATCTCTATATGACCTCGTATGTGATTGGTCGAGAATTATTTTATCGTCTTTTGAAAATTAACTTTGTTCTTTAAACTTGTATTTGAGCAGGTGTGTGTTTTATTATCTTTTAGACCCAAACTCATTTTAAAATCATAGTCATTTTAGCTGTTAAGCGGTGCACAAGTTATCTGATTTGTATTAAAAGTGTTTTATTTTTACTAAGTGTATATCATATTTATAATAAATACTTACATTGAGGAATAATTATTAATTTCACTAGAATAGATAATAATTAATTCACTAGTTCATAAGCTAACCACCAGGGCTCAGCATGAGCCCCACCCGCAAAGGCAGCCAACCCCGCACCCGCTGGTGCGTCCCGCCGCGTCCCCGCCCGCCGCGTGCGCCCGCAGGCGCAATATTTCCGCGTTCCCGCCCGCCCTACGCGTGACCCACCCCGCATGAACCGCTGGTTCGAATCCACCGCCCGAAATAAAAGGTATCTTCATAGCCCGAACGTGGATGTGAGCGTATGTCAACCGGGGTATCCCGGTTTTCCGGTCCTTTAAGTACTAATTACCAGAGAACTCCCCATCCCTATTGGTAACGTGAACCTCTGTATGTTAAGGTTTCATACCTTCATCATACAATAACACCTGAAGTACATGCGCTTAATACACTGCGCTATGAGGACACCTACAGTTTTTAGCTTTATTACCTTTATACTATCAAAGATGACGCCATCAAAGATGAGTCATTAAAGATGAACCACCAAAAGCTGAGGCATCAAAGCTAAGTTATTAAAGTTGAGGTATCAAAGCTGAGGCATCAAAAGCTGAGGCATCAAAGTTGAGGCATCAAAAGCTGAGGCATCAAAGATGAGGCATCAAAATATCGAGTGGGGGAGCGTATGTGTAAGTGTGTATGTTGTGTGTGTTGGGTGTGGTGTGTGTGTGTGTGGTGGTGTGTGTGGTGTGGGTGTGTGTTCTAAATAATAAACAATAGCAGAAGTAAATAACAATAAGTATAATAAAAAAAAAAATAAAAATGTTTTAAGTAAATTAACGTTATTAGTGTTAAGTGAGGTGCGTGTGTGTTATTGTGTGCGTGTGTGTGTGTGTGTGTTATGTGTGTTCTAAAAATAAACAATTAGGCTCTGAGAAGGTGACTGTGAAGATAATAATTAAAATAAAAGTTTTAATAAATTACGTTATATGTGTAAGTGAGTGTGCGTGTGTGTGTGTATGTGTGTGTGTGTGTGTGTGTGTGTGTGTGTGTGTGTGTGTGTGTGTGTGTGTGTGAATATTGCGCCTGCGGGCCGCACGCGGCGGGCGGGTTACGCGGCGGGCGGGACGCGGCGGGACGCACCAGCGGGCGGGTTGGCTGCCTTTGCGGGTGGGCTCATGCTGAGCCCTGGTGGTTAGCTTAAATCTAGTTAATTAATTATTATCTATTCTAGTGAAAATAATAATTATTCCTCAATGTAAGTATTATTATAAATATGATATTACCTTAGTAAAAATAAAACACTTTTAATACAAATTAGATAACTTGTGCACCGCTTAACAGCTAAAATGGACTATTGATGTTAAAATGAGTTGGGTCTAAAAAGATAATAAAACACAACCACCCTCAAATACAAGTTTAAAGAACAAAGTTAATTTTCAAAAGACGATAAAATAATTCTCAACCAATCACATACGAGGCCATATAGAGATAAGGATTACTCCGACCAATCACAAGTAAGGAAAACATTTCCTTCTTGCCTGCTTAAAGGATCTTACCGATTCAGCATGTTTCAGTTTGAAATATATTTATAAAAATTAATAATAAAGCAATGATTCTTGTCTATTACGGGAATTACCTTTTGACCTTGTATTAGGATTAAATTAGCCCGTCTACAAAAAGGCTTATCCTAAATTTAGGCCTAAATTTAGGCCTACCGTAGTTATTGCACCACATTTTACAGAAAAAGGTCAGTTTGAAAATATATGTTTGACCTGGGAATTAGCTTAAATCCCCCGGGTTGCAAAAAGATATCCATAAAGTTTAGATTAAAATAAGTATTTCAACACATTTACAGAAAGGGCAGTTTTCGTATCTGTAAGGAGTGCGGTTGTTGTGTTTTCTCGTGATGGTTTGTCAATGTACATAGTATAATAAAATAATAATAAAGAAAAACCCGAGAATTTATAAAAAACTTTGAAATATTTTTAGTTAACAACGAGTGAATAATATAAATGTTAAGTGAATAATTGTTATTTTAAATAAAAACTTAGAAAGATTTTAATAAAAATACATGTAATGTTAGCAGAGAAGAACTTATTTGGTTATTTTTATACTTATTAATGGTTAAAGATGATGTAAAGCAGTAATTCAATAGAACAAAACGTGGCATAGCTTTTTGTAGAAGTTTGCTAGGCGTTGACCTTAATGCTTTACTGATTTTTGTTTTGAGTTCTCAATTATTTCTTTTTAATGAAAAATTTCATAAAATTGTAGTAAAAGTTTATTTTAAAACTTGATAGTTATAAAAAATTTATAAAACAAAAAAGTATTAACAGTTAATAATAAGTTCTTGTTCAAAAATAATGATTGATTTATTATAGAAGTTTTAAAACTTTGAAATAATTTTAGTTATATTTGAATGAGTAATATAAATGTACGTGTTTAATTAAACATAAAATGTTTAATAAAGTATACGTTATATGTGTAAGTGTGTGTGTGTGTGT
>JABUQX010008332.1:47500-50000 GCA_015478945.1 Trachelipus rathkii
GAGCGGCTGCCCTTTTTCGGGATTGGCTGAACATATGCGAGCTTCCAGCACTGAGGAAATGTACCAGTATTAAGGCATAGAGAGTAGAGTTGAAAAAAGACAGGTCCAGCTCAGAAGCACACTCCCACAAAACACGGGGAGGAATGCCATCCGGGCCACTAGCCTTCCTGACGTTCATAGATCTCAGAATCAAATGCACCGATCATGCGTAATCGCGGAGCATAGAAAACCGAGAAAAAAGAAAGCAGGAGAGGATGCTCGAATAGTCCATGCGTAGAAATTAGATTAAAAAAAAAGGAGGCCAAGAATTAGCCTTATCATAGGAGAGTTAGTACAGCGAACCGTTGCCACCACCGCTTAATAAGTGGAGAAAGGCAGATTTACAAAAGTTATTAGAGATGTTTTGGCAAGAAGGACCATGAAAATTTTGTATCAGTAGGAAAACCAAGTAGGTTGTCGCACTTTCTTTTGGTGAAAGCGCGATTAGCCTGTCGCATTCCCTGCAACGATTCCGAGCAGAATGGAAATTAGTAAGAGTGATAGGAGAATGAGAGTTTTCCATATCGATAGGCAATGTCTCTCCTGAATGGCGCGAGAACAAGCTACATCGAACCATGGATTTTGTGGAGAAAATGATTTAGTTGAAAATGGAATGAACCCGCTCATACCTCGACGATACAGCCCCTAGCTTTTTCAGCCAGTAGCGAAAGCGTCCTCCGATGTCCAAAGCTAGATTCATTTCAAGCATAGTTTGCAAAGAAACGACGCAACGCCCCCCAATTAGACCGATATATATATATATATATATATATATATATATATATATATAATATATATTTTATTATATTTATATATATTTATAATAATAATATATATATATATATATATATATATATATATATATATATAATATAATATATATATATATATATATATATATATATATATATATATATATATATAGTTTATGATTTTGGCCCACTAATTATGAAAATTTCATTTTATATTACAGTCCCACAGTAGCTTCCACAATTTAGTGAAAAGAGGAATTGTTGATGAACCTGAAGGTTGCCGAATTGTCAATCTCATGGGTGATATGGTCAGCAGTTCTGCTCCGTTGCTCTTCCCCTGCACCATTGAATATTCACTACTTTGTGCAAGTATGATACTTTAATAACACTTAAAAATTTGTTGTTAGTTTTAAAATGTTTTGTTTAGTCATGCACAATTATTAATCTTTAAGTGAATCGGTGAAGAGATAAACAGTATTGGTCCAAAAACCTAATTTTGAAAGTTTTGAACAAATAACTTTGGTTTTCATATATAATTTAAGCATTTATTCAACGCTATGGCTAACTGCTGCAGTGTCAGGTGCTTTTGTATTTGTACTTTTCTTCATATCAACGTGAAGTTATATGCATATAACATTGTTTTATGATTTTAATCTAAAAATGACTGACTTTGGACTAGTACTGTTTTCCACTCACTGATTCAATTAAATTGTTGTTTGGTATTTAGATGTTTATTATATTGTTTAAGATCAAAACTTATTTTGTTCTTTAAAATAAATTTCAGTTATTGGAATAATGTGTATTAACTGTTAAAAAATATTTATATCCATTTTGTAAGATTAAAGACTCATTAAATATTTTGATAGGCGTTTTGTACGTCATGTGGAAGAACGTTCAAGTTCGAAAATCGATGCAACTTTATCACAACGACCATCATCGTCAACTTTCTCAATTAATCGCCAGAAAAGTCCGCCATCTTTATTCAGTCGATTGTGGAAAAGCAAGTAGAGGACTTTTTGGCGGAATTTTCTTTCTTGTTTGGACGCTTATCTCTCTCATTGTTTTTTATGTGCTCATCAGCGAATCACACTTTAAGTATTATGGAATTCTTTCAGCAAATATATCTGAAATTATACTCTATAGGTAAGATAGAGGCAAATTATAAACATAAGTTCAAATTGAGTTAGCTTCTATTTTCCCCTTGTTATCTGGGAAAAGTTGTAGAAATATTTAATTTTTTTGCTATATTTTTGTTTTGTTTTGTTTACTATTTTATATCACAGTTAATGGTAAAAGTTATCAATAATTTAAAACCTGCCATCATTGATATATTTTTAATTAATCTATTGTAATTACCTAACAAAGCATTGGCATTATATCAACAATTATGGGGATGAAGCAAATTCGAAAATTAGGATTTATTGAGGAAGAAGAAACAGAATTGGACAACATTTTACTCGTCATTGCTCAAGTTGGTCTCTACATGTTTACAATATGTACCCTTATAGGAGGATATTTTAGTCCTTTGGTAAGAGTTCAAGTCAGTTACTAAACAAAGGCAGCTACATATAATCAGCGTTCGCCGAACATTTCGACGAGCTTTTAAGATGTCTAGTCAAACACCGCAGGTGTTGATGGGTCATCTTTGGTGAATGTTCATGTTTTCGGGTTTGGTTTGCTATTTACCGAACATTTCGACGAACTCTTAA
>JABUQX010008332.1:57500-77611 GCA_015478945.1 Trachelipus rathkii
ATATATTATTTATTAAGAAGTTTATTAAGCCATCTCTCTTTCACTCTCTTTATTATTTAAAACATATTCATTCACATATTTCACACAACGCGCACCGAACACTTCAAACAACCGATTCAACAATATTATGTCCTTTAAATTGAACTATCCACCCGACCACACCCCCAAAAATATCGCGCGCTTGCAACAAGATACTCCCAGTACGATTAAGATCTACTTATGATAGTGACCCTGCTCAACTAGATTAAGATTCTTCGGAACGATCACGTTCTAAAACCTCAGGAAAAAAAACATTTGTATTCCAACCTATACATACTCCATCTTCCACTCTGTCAGAATCTTGACAAGAAGCGTTTGGAAAGCGTTTGAGCATTCTTATAAATCTAATCGGATGCCCATCCACACCCTTACCAGAAACACAATACAGATCACTCCTCCCTCTAAAGAGACCTGTGGAATCACCCCTCGATGTGAAGGTTGCTAGATCTCTTTTAACAATGGCATGGACTTGCACCCAATCATTGGTGAGCCCTAAATTTTTGGACACAATAAATAAATAATAATAATAATAAT
Organism: Trachelipus rathkii; assembly: GCA_015478945.1. Taxonomy (NCBI): domain Eukaryota; kingdom Metazoa; phylum Arthropoda; class Malacostraca; order Isopoda; family Trachelipodidae; genus Trachelipus; species Trachelipus rathkii. The sequence continues at coordinate 58,074 of JABUQX010008332.1, forward strand.
TAATAATAATTAATATAATAATAATTAATAATTAATAATCACTAATTCAAGGTTATAATAATATTAATAATATATAAATATAATAATAATAATTGTCAGCATAAACAAAAGTTAGGAAATGTATATAAAAAAACGATAAACAAGTACACGAAAATATAAATATCTATTTTATTATAAGGAGATCATTTTTACTTCCCATGAATTTAAATATTAAGTAATTAAAAAAAATTAACGCTTTTTTAATAAAAAATTAAATATTAGTTATAGCAAGGACACGTTTGAGTTTCTTTTAAGTTTATCAAGGACAAACTTGGATTATTACCTCTGTGATGTGAGCACGCAGAGGTTGCCAAATGTTAAATTTATTTTTTTTATGTGAAACTAAAGAAATTACCTACGGTGTAATTACAATAAACGGTATTGTAGATAGGTTTCGTGGTTATTCTTCTCGAGGGCCTTTATTTTATACTATCGGGGTGACGACGGGGGGACGTATCCCTCCTTTGCCCCCGTCCTAAAAAAACGGACCCATTATAAAAGAAAAATTAAACATTTTCTCTCACAAGCGTAAATATTTTAAAAAGTGGTTATTTAGGCAACTTTGTTGCTATTCGTCATAACAATGCGATTCATGTCAATACTTAGCATATGCAACTTACAGTCGTTTGAGATTTATATTAATTCTTTAAAAGTGTTATTAATAAATTGTCTAGAATAAAATATATTTTTTTTTAAAGTGTTTTATCGACATGGAATTGAAGACATATTTTAAAAATGTTCCATCACTCACTGTAGGGTATATATTTTAGTTTAATGCTGGAACAACGTATACGCCTTTTAAAATAACAATATATAAAATTAATTTTTTATTAAAAATTAATTAATTATTAATTCACTAATTTGAAATGTAATAAAATAAAATAAAATATAATATTATAAAAGTTATAATTAAATTATAAGTAAGTTTAATTTATAATTATATAATAAATATTATATATCTTAATATATATACATCATATAATATTATTAATTATTAATATGTTATAATAGTATGATATACATATATATATATATTTTTTTATAGTATCTCTTATTAAAATTTAATATAATATATAATATATATTTAATATATATATGTATATATTAATAATTTTTATATATAATATTAATTAATAGATTTATTCTATATTAGTAATATATATAATATTTAAATATAATATTAAAGAATTAAGTTTTTGGGTTGTTTAATATATATTTCTTGATGTCATCCTTATAGTGTTAAATGATCACCTTTCGAAAGATCGTAAAGAATTTTACTTATGTTATGGTTGTCTTCGTGTATTTACGTTTTTATCGAAATAATATATATTTGTTAGAGGTAAATGGTGGGGGGTGGGGTAAAGAGTAGTTGAGAATTCATAGTGAGGGAGATCTCATACAATCACCGTGTAAGTACGCTTGATTGGTGGTGGGGGGGTGAAAAGATTTTGAAGAGTGAGCTTAAGAATTGCGTGAGTTATGCACATATTGTGAGGGTGTGGATAAGCTGATGGATATGCTGCGATGTTGAGATAACGATCCTCTTGAGGAGTCTTCACGAGTGACGTAGATACTTGTTCTCATTTATTCTTCTGATGGGGACGCGCCAGGGTTTTCCGGATGAAAGATGGCATCTTCTCTCTCTCTTTCTCCTTCCTCTGCTTCGTTTATTAGAAGTTTATTTATAGGATCTATAAATTACATTTTAAAGGATGGAAAAGTAATGTAAGTTTGACAATCTTGAAAAAAAAAGAAGACAATGTATCTACCTCCTTCGGTAGTAATGGTGAGAGAGTTAAATCTCAAAGCTAATTTAGAGTTATTATAAATTAAACTTTTATTATTCTGAGGAAAGAATATGCAATAAAGAATAGTTGTTTTACGTATGTATATGCTATAGCCTCATTACATCGTTAAATATTTAGCCGATCTTATCTATGGTCAAAACCAACTTCCCACTAAGTTGTTCATCTAAAGCTTATATCTTGTTAAGGTTGAACCCACACAAAAACAGATGCCTCCATCTCTGAAAGGTATTCAATTCCTTCTCAGCGGGATATCCCACCCACCAGGGGTTCCAAAGGTGACGTAAATCATCGGGGTTATCGAAGGCAATGATCACGCGATCATAACAACCAATCCCTGATTGGCTTCTGAGCGTTACTTCATTGGTCTCCTCTTTAAGCGCTATGTCAATTCAGCGCTTTTTCCATGCTTTTATAAAGCGATCTCATAATGGAGACCATCAGGGCGCCGCGAAATTCCTATGATCATTCGCCCAAGTTGGTATTACGTGTCTTGTGCAGTATTCTTTAATGATACTCAAATAGTGTCAGAATTATTATTATTATTATTATTATTATTATTATTATTATTATTATTATTATTATTATTATTATTATTATTATTATTATTATTATTATTATTATTATTATAATTATGTAAAAACAAGCGAGTATATTTAAGTTAACCTCGTATTTATATCATCTATTTTATTAATATTATGCATTAACATGTATTATTATTTTAAACCCAGTACATTTTGTAATTATCACCTATATATGTTATAATCTAGGAACATTCTATTACATACCTACAGTATTTATAAGATAATATAATTATATACTTATAATTTATATATATTTTATATTATAATTTCTTTAAATTTTAAAATATTGATGCTTATATTTTATTATTATATATTTCACTAAAGTTAATTATAGAAAATATAAATAATGTAATTAATAATATATTATATAATAGAGTGTAATGAAATATTTAGAATATATTAAACATATATATATATAATATATTCTACATTATTATATAATTATTAGATATATAAATCATATATATACTCTCGTAATATTCTAGTATATGTTAATAATATATATATATATATTACTATTATATATATTATTATATATATTATATACCTATATATATTTAAAATAACTACACCTTATCATAACATACAATATAAGACAAGAATCTCTAATTATATACATAATATGATTTTTAAACTCTGAAATCTAAGACTTACCAATCCAAAAATATTACACGTTTCACTGCATATCCAACACACATAAGCTTATCAGAGCATAAAAATTAATAATACACATACACACACATAACACACTTACTCGATTAAAAAGTCTATAAAAGAATGAGGAGTCATATCAAACACATTATGATCTATAAGATTTATTGAATAAGAAAAATATTTATTAAAAGTACATACCTTGTATTAATTTATTAATAATATGCTAAATGTGATATATTATGTGTTTAGTAGTATTATTATATTATTATACTATTATTATTATTATTAATGGTATTAGTTATTATTATTTATATCATTATATTATTATTATTATTATTATTATTTATTATTATTAATTATTATTTTATAGGTGATTGGTATTTATTATCTCAATATATTATTATCTCACTCCTATATATTACCACATAATAGTTATTATTGATTATTATGTAAGGAGAGCAGTTCATCTATTATCCTATTTATCTAATATTTATATATGTATTATTATATATTATGATTATTATTATTTATATTATTATATATTATTATAGTTCTTATTTTATTATGATTTATTGTTTTATATTATTTATTATTATTATTAAGATTTTTCACATCCTCAATTCAAATATCATCTGAACCCGACTCGCCTTAAACATTAAATTAAACAATTATAGTTATAATTAATTGTTAATCTATTATTAATTATGATATATTATTGTATAATGTTTTCTTTTATAATTTTTTTATGATTACAATGTTTTTAATTGCTTTCTTTTCGAATAAATCTAAGGGTTCTATTTTTTGTTATCTCATATTATATATTTATTAAATATATTTTTTATTAATTATTATATATCCTCAGTATTATTGATTTCCTACTTTATAATTATTATTTTATTATTATTTTAATTATTATATATTAATATTAATTATTATTATATTATTTTCGTATATTATTATTATTATTTCAAATATTATAATGTATATTATTAGTTATTATTAATATATTTTATTAATATTATTATAAATTATTATTATATTATTATTATTGAATTTGATGAAATCATCTAATTATTTTTTTATTTTATTTATTAAATTAATATTATTAATTAATTTAATTATTATTATTAATATATTTATTAGTGTGTATATATTTTATTATTGATTATTTATTTAATTATGTGTGACCTATAATTAATTAATTACGTCTAAAAACATCGTGCTAAGTACATATATCAACATACACGTTATCCATCTAATCACTCGGTGATTATAATCTAGAATAAATTAAATTGACATTTTAAATCTTCACTACTATTTCTAATACTAACTTATGAATTATTGACTTGAAAGTGAATGTTAGTTATCAATCATTTATTATTATATTAAGTCATAAAAATCATACATTAGTCATATATGAGTGTCTTTTAGTTAATATATTCGATGTGATCTACTATAATTTATTATGTATTAATATATAGAATAATAATTATATTATTAAATATAATTATCTCACTCTTTTATATTACGGCGACCTTAACACAATCGATAATATATGAACCGAAGAGAGAGAGAGAATTCTATTATCCTACCTGAACCGTTAACCCACTTGATGATATCAACATTATCAAAATTACGCCTTACCATTAATAAGTAATATAACATAATAAGATTTCAAATTAATTCAATCATCTATCAATTCATTATTATATACAGCAATCAATTAGAATTAATATATTCCTATCTTTCTACCTATATTATAAGTACCTTCCATCAAAATTCATTCAACCATACCGAACCACCCCCTACCAACTAATCTACTATGATCACCTCTCCATATTATTACCCATACATAATTACTAACGCATAGTCCAACAGCGCACTTCCACGCCATATATAGCTCGCTTATCTCATTCTATATAACTATACATACTCTTTTTTATTATTATTAATTACTCTACATAAGGCTAATTATCTATATCGATCTAATCTAATCAATAGTCTACTAATTAATCAATACATCCAATAATAATAAATCGAGAATATCTATGTCATAATACGCGTTATAAATTATCATACAATAAGTATATATTATTGGAAATATCACTATTTGAGTTCATATATATAACATATATTTATATAATTGTCTTATGACTTTAATATATTCAATAGATAGAATATCATTCAATATTCCCCAAAACACCTCAAAAATCAATGCACAAGTTATGCTAATGGTTCTTAAATTTGGCTTAAAATGTTTAGTTATATTTACATATTTAATATATACATATCCGCGACTGATATACTTATTAAATTCACATCTATATTATTATAAACTAATAATCTAAATCGAGAATTAATCTATAATTAATATACTCCACACCCAAACTCATATAAATCACTTCTAAGAACTCTACATTATATATATACCTATGATGCTCACGTATAATCAATTATCGATTATTATATAATAAGAATTATGTGACTTTTTTTTTTTTTCTATTATTATTTATTCTTATATTAATCATTAACCCATCCATTTATTATCATCATTCTGATTCATAGCTCATTCAGATCATCCATCATTCATTATCATTATTTTAACACTGCTATCACTTATTAACGTGTAGATATCATTAACTCGATATCAATCCCTATCAATATGCTATACTATATGATTGCATACCATAACATACTAAATCTAACTTCTTATTAATCTATCCCCAGTCATAAATATACATTCAAATTTCACTCTAAACCTCAGCTCATAATATAATAATTATCGAATTATATCAACAACTACTAATAACTTATTATTATGCAGTCACAATAACATTACTCCTATTACTATCATCCAACATCCCTCATTAAATACTATTCATAGATATTTGATTCAATATAATATTCCCGCACTAGTTCACATATATACTTATAATACTAATAAATAATCATTAATCTAATATTATTAATCTACTCTTCAACTACACCATAATACAATCTAAGCAGATCCAGTGTAAATTGGAGTATATAACACAAATAAATAACTCACTATATCTAGAAATCATAACTTCTAATGTCGAAAACATATCAAATAACTTCATCATCATAATCATAGATCTAAATAATAATTAATAATATAAACAATAACTATGATAAAACTCAATATCATACAAAAATTATCTCTCGTTGCAACAGATAGATGAGAGCTAACTAAGCTGTACCGTATTACAGTTTATTATCAAACAGCCTCACGCAGCTAATACGATAACCAGTATATCCCTCATTAATTAACAAAAAAGATAATAAATTTACCATATAATAATTCTTAGAATACTTTTTTATATAATATCTTTATTTATAATATATATCATATATATAATTTATATAGTATATTACTGATAAAGGAAAGTCAGTTGATATTATATTTGATACTTATTTTATAAGACGTTTTGACAAGGTATTCAATGAAAAATATTATAATCATATATATGGCACAGGTCATGCGCATTTCCTTTGAGCGTGGCAAGACGACTTACATATAACATGGTGGCCTGTGTACGGAGCTTACATTAGCCATCACAGTTATTCATCTACTTATAGAAGACAGATCCGGACTATTCTTGCACAAATTTGCATAGATAACTTAAGCTTATACGTTAACTGATACAGCCTTTATATATTATTTCCATACTGTTTCAGCAATTAAATACTCCATACTATTATAATATTTAATTACAAATATAAATACTTCTATACATCTATATTGGCTTCCTCTCACTTGTCGATACCAAAGACAACTAGAACAGAAGATAAAGAATTAATCATAGGTTGATAATGGTGTGTAATACCACATCACACTCTTTATTTATATATATATTTCTCTATGTTTAATTGTCACATTATTATATTATTTATTTTATACTACTACTATGATGAGAATCACCAAACAATATTCAAATATCAAATATAGCGTATTTTTATTCTTTTATAAGTGTCACATGTAACGATAAGGTAAAATATATATCACTGAACTGATAACAACTGCTCACAATATAAGGATTATATAATATATAATAAATAATACATAACTTTAATCTCTTTTAATTAATATATGGTGCCAGATAAGGGCTCTCACTACGCTCACTACTTACTTGCTCACTACAGATAATCTGATGCTATAATATATATACTAACATTTATATATATAACCATTAATACATACTAATAATGATATTATAATATTAATGGTTAGCTATTATATTACTCTATATACAAACCCCATATAATCAATTAGTAAATTCATCATCTCAACACATCAACACTCATTAATCTATTAAATAATAATTATACAGTTGCCACATAGCTGCTATTTATTATCGAAAACATAATATAAATCACTGAAACATTATTTTTAGTCACTATTTATGATTACTTAATCCTACCCTACTATTATTAATAATATAGTAAATACATATAGTTCCCAAACACATCTATACTAGACTAAACAACACAAATCGAGACCTAGATTCTTATATACCTACTAACCTATACATCCAAAACCATAAAATCGCTAAACAATATCCCATTTTATAATATTTAATATCACAAACTTACTAACTACATTAACGTGATTTGATTATATACTATATATCCGCGTAATGACTATAGATAATATAGCAACAATATGTAATCAATGAATTCAATAACCAATAATAAATCATATAAACCTTATATTTTATTACTTATATACTTTAATATAGTTATATTAATAATAATATATATCACTATATAAAACTCCCTAACATGCAATAATTATAATAATATAATAATATTAATATAAACTAATATACTATTAATAGCATATTACTATAAAAATAAATACAAATTAACTAAAAATTCAAACGGTTCTCTTAATCTTTTCATTACTCAATCTATGAAATATGCTATAACATTTCGACATATCAAAATCCTAATTAATATTATTAACAGTATGTTAACGTATTCAATAACTTATATATACTTAACTATATATATTAAAATATATAACACCAACACGCTGCTACAGAAAAACGGTGATCTTTACTAACTCACCTATTACTCTCATATACTAACCTACATATTAATTTATTATGCAAACGATCAAGACTCTAAAAAAAAATATCATTATATATATAAGACTGAGTATCATAATAGTAACACTCTCAAATATATAACTTCCCCACAAGCCCGAAAAAGTATCCACCTCCTCACATTCTCTCAAATAAAAAGACCACTAAAATAAAGTAATAATTCACTTCAGTAAATTTCCTTAATAGAACTCCCAATCCCACAAAAATATATAAAATCTAATAAAATATAATAAAGTGAAATATATAATAATAAAAATGAACATAAATTAAATATAAGATAATAGAAACTTCATGGCTAAATTAATATATAGTAAATTTCTTCTTTATTAAAAATTATTTGTGTGTGATTTATAACTAGTGTAAGCTCGAGCCGGCGTAGGACATATTATATATATATTACATATATAAATAAAACTTATAGTTATATTTATTATATATATATATTTACTATACTACTTTCTATCATTTATATTATAATTGCATTAATAAACTAATAATATTTTATTTACTTCACGCTTATTATTATATGATCCAACGATAAATATTTCTATTAATTAATATATGACTTTCATTTATTCTATCATATATATTATATAATAATATCTTTATAATTTCTTTACTTGTTAACCGAACAAATATATATATAACCATATACCATATATATGATAAGGAATACCATATATTATATATATATATAATATATATTCATATAAGGGTATGGTCAAGTTATCATAATTTTCAACATCGCACAACTACTGCAATACGCTTCGACATATGAGCTCACTCTGCTACTAAGATCTCTATATTTCCAATGCCCGTCTAGGTAGTTTCTATAAATCGGCATCGCATTCCACAAAAATATATGCCCACGAAACGCATCGTTTTTACCACACTGATGTGTCGGTTAGCACCGGCCGCAGCATTAACTAAGTAATTATTATATTATATTATATACTATTATATTAATTTATATATATAGTAGATATATATATATATATATTTAATTATTATTATAATATTTAATATTTTACTTATTTTACTATACATATATATTATTCTATATATAATATATATTTATATTTATATATATAATAACTGTTCACCATATAATATATATATGTCCAATTTCTCCTTAAAGTTTCCTTTTTTTTTTAATAAAACCTCACACGATAGCTACACTTAAATTGAATACAATTTTTGGAATTACGAGCAAATTATAGTTACGAAAAGTACACAAATGACTTAAAGAATAAATAAAATTAGGGCCCTGTTATAATTTAATAAAAGATAATAATACAAAGTATAACAAGGATGTACGATAAGTTTTTTATATCACAAGTGCAGAAATGTTAACAAATTTATTTTGCATTTTAAACAATTAGCAGGAAGCTGTTAGGTTTTTTTACAGTATTACGGTATTACAGTATTACAGTATTATAGTATTAATACTTCTTATTACCTTCAACAACCCGAAAACACGCTTATTATATAATAGTATTATAGTATTATAATATCAGTATAACTATATATAGGATTATTTACTAATATTAATAATATATATTATACTACATAATACATTAAATATATAATAACTACTATCAGAAACGAGATATAAATAGACCGTAATAAGGTTCTGCTTATATATTATATTATAGTATATTTTAATATTATTTATTTTATTTATTGTTTATATATTTACCTGCAATTCTCTTGCTGACCCGTAACTTAGTGTTATTAATATTTATTATGTCATATTAGCAGAAAAAAGTTTACAAGATTTAAAAATAGTTCAACGATTTTCGTCTCATAAATCGAAAGTTTGCCAGACGCAACACGATTCACGATTTCCTCTTGTCAAGTAATAGTGTTAAGTTATTATTGAGTTTATTTACTTGTTCATTTGGTGAGAATTCCCTGTAAAGAGAGGTAAGTGGCTGTCACCCGCGGTAGTGATGAGAGTTTAATGTCCTTATTCTTATTTAGGATTTAATATAATGTGCGTACTCTGAACTTCCTGAAGAGTAAAAATATATACACACACACGGACAATGGGGCTGGTTTATATCTCTGAAAGATAGTGTAAGATTTGGCATTGGGGTATATCCGGTGGAGGCATAAGGAATGATTATTTGGGAAGTATCCAATAAAGCAGAATAGTGTTGCTACTAGAGTACTCTATATATTCAACAAACCCTCACACCTCAACCTAGTTTCTTCAACCACAATTCACCCGCGTAGGAGCCAACCTAACCCTATAATGAGACCTTACCTAACACAAAACCTAACCTAATCCTCAGGGCCTGGACGTTTATTCATTACACACTACAAAAAATAACAGTTAATAAATTATCACGGCATACGAGCATGTAACGTAAGCTATATTGTAGGAGCATAAGACAATATTTTCAGCCAATTAGGAATAAACGATAATACATAACTCATAAATTAACACTCACACTTTATAACTTATTCCTTAAGTGTCACAATCGACTAAAGTCAAACTACCTGGAGTCCCACATAAAGTCGTAAGTTTTAAAAATAAAACCTTAATACTCATATTTAACCTACGAGGGCCAAACCTAGAGAGTGTGAACTAGAAGATCTACACTCCACAACACTAAGCTAAACAACAATAATGAGTATGATATAGAAATTATTATAATTGGCCGATATTGCGTTGCGTTGCGGTGTTAGTCGATGAGAGGTAATGTTCCGTTAGATGACTCATGGTTATATGGTCTCATATTTTTGAGAGCACCATTTTATTCGTGATTCACCCGGTGCATCTCGACTCCCAAAAAACCGCACCCGTGGTTCTCTGATTAAAAAAATAATGCAACTATGAGAATTAATTTGTCGCCAACAGTGACAATACAAAATACAAAAATTCAAATAATACAGCGGTGTTTATGAATGGATAAATAGACAATATTTGAAAACTGTCTAAATACTACTCTCTATGTGATGTAATATTATTTTATTACTGTATATTACATTATTATAGTTATTTATTATAATTATTTTTACTTATTCTTTATTCATGTGAATTATTATTAGTCATTTTTTCATTCATTTCACTTCTCCATACAGTGAATGTACCGGATTGAGTTCCATCTCACGTATTATTTATATTTTATGTATTTATCTTTATATTATTATTTTATTTATTGAGTTATTATTTTATTCCAATATGTGAGATAGATGTAGTAATGGACAAAAGATAAAATACCTATATTATTTATATTATTATTGTAATCTTTTTTTATTTTCTTAATATAAGTTATACACAATCTATTACTGATATTATTATTGGTTTATTAATTTTTTTATTTTATTTATTTATTTTAATATTTTTTATTCTTATTATGTATTATTATTATTATTATTATTATTATTATTTTATTATTATTATTTTATCTATTATCGAATGGCACTGAAACCTCGCCTTCGCGGAAGAATAGATAAAGGATAGCATATGTGTAAATAAACTTCAGCACCTCCATTAAAGGCACAAGAGTTCTCTATTCATTCTACGTAGGTCTCTCGAAACCAAAATATTGAGATTTTCAGTTTTTTATATTCGAGTCTTTCCTTCTTACCCCTTTTAGCCTATTCTATATACTATATAGTTATATTATATATATAGATATTAGTGGAAGGCCTATAAAAAAACATAAATAAAATACTATACTATAATAGGTATAGAGTATAGTAGTGAGGTAGTAATACTAAATATATAAAAAATAATATAAAAATAATAAATAAATAATATATATATATATACTATAATAATAAGTAAATATAACTATAATAAGATATAAATAAAATAATTTTATTTATTATTGTATATATGATTAATATATAATTTATATTAAATATTAATTATTGAGTTATAATATGATTATAATATAGTTAAATTGAGTTATATATTTATATATATATATAATTATAATATATATTATAATAACTAGTAAGTTTATTTATTATTATAACCAATATAAATTAATATTTTCCACATAAAAAAATATATAATATATATATTTATGTGGAATTGTACTTGCTTCAAATCCTCCAGTAATTTCACAAGACTCGGTTTCACAGTATTCACTAATAAACTGTGATTGTGGTTTGTTTAGGGTTAGCATTAAATGTTTGGACCCATGGGACCGCCTTTAGGCAAATTTTGGTCTTTTGTCAACACAAATATTTGCGATAACCACTTACTGAATAATGTGGCTTAGGGTTAAAGGTAGAGTCATGGTCACCACCCCGCGCACTCACAAAAAATATTTTCAATATAGTGTTATTGCCATTCCATTGATTATATTTGATAAATATGTATATAATGTGTGATAATTATACTATAAATTTTTATTTATTATTATTTAAAAAGTATTTATATTAATTATTTGTAAATGTAAGAGTTCATATATTTTATATTCACATAAATTTTATTTTTAATGTGTTATGAATATTTATGTATTATATGTTATGTATATATTATAGTTAATTACTATTATATTATTATTTATTACTATATATATATTATATCTCACATAATATTAATGGATTATTTTATTATAATTACTTTATTTTTATATCTATAATATATATCTGATTAATTTATTATAAATAACTGGTTATAACCTCATTACCCTATTAGGGTATATATATAAGGGGATACTATATAGTATATATTAAATTATTAAAATCTTTTATATTCATAAATAATAATAATAAGTACATGCTCTTAATATTATATTATCTCACGTAGTATACTCACGTATAAATATATAATTTGTTAAGTCATAACTAATTTTTATTATATCTGAATAATAATAAATAATTATTAGTTACATATTTATTATTTATATTATATTAATAGGAGCAGGGTATATATATAGATATATAAATAAAACTATATATTAGTAGATAGTGTATACTATATTATATTATTTTATTATAATTGTCTAAGTAATTGGATATTAAATATATCCGAGTATATAAGTAATTTCAACGGTGCCGAACGATGTCTTCGTGATGGTAAGAAGGTAGAGCAGTGAATTTAATATGCCCCCATACAAAAAGAAGAGTGAATTATATATATTATATTTATTAATAAATTTAAAAAACTCAATTTTAAATTCCATTTAAAAAATTAATCTTTGCCTGCCCAGTGTCAGTTCAAAAGTGTTTATTTCATTTTTCTATTTTATTAAAATTTCATTATTAAAATTTTTTTAGTTATTTGACTTACTCTCCACACTTGCTCATACCGCTCTTGGACTATAATTACTATATTTTTGATACTTGATTATTTTACCTTATTGTATTACATGGATGGAACCCGAAATGCATTTTTATTCAATAATTTATTATAATTTAAGCTCATGTGCCTAAAAAAGTCATTCTAAATATTCTGCTTATGGTGACACTCGCATTAACCAGTGTTTGGATGTATGATGTCGTCGAGGTAAGAGGATGTGTTGTAGATATGATCGTATGTTATGAATGTAGTAAAGAAGAATTAACGAATTGTATTTATATGGTTGATACCTCGTGCTTTATTTATCAAATATAAATTTGGTGAGTGTGTGTGATGTGTTATATAATAATATTTGTGGTGATAGTTAAACATTATGTGTGTGGTGTGCTTGTGATGATGTATGATGTGTGGTTTGTTTGTTTGTGATGTTTTTATGCACTAAGTATACTGCTCTACTTACTTTATTTCATTTATCAATCATTCACTCTACTCTCTACTCTCACTCTCTCTCATACTTTATATAATTTTAATATATATATAACTATTATATAATATAATATATTAATTATATTATTTATATATAATATATTAATATATAGTATATATATATTATAATTGATAGTATAGTTTAATAATATATAATATAATATTATAATTAATATATATAATATATATAATATAATATAATATATAATTTATTTATAATATATAATTTGATATTGGTTAAAATATATTATATATAAACATAGTAGAGTATAATTAGCTACCGGGTATAAACGCGCTATGCTTTTCCTAAAGACCTATAATTTATATTTTATTTTAGATTTTATAATTATTAATAATTATAAATGGAGTAAACGTGATTATAATACTATTCACTATCATCACTCACTCAAAATTTTATAAGTATGAAAGTTAAAAAAGATAAGATATGCTTAATTTTTGTCCCATCAATTAAAGGTTATAAAAAACAAATGGAGAGATAAACAAAACTTTATAATTAAATTAATTTATGAATTCGGTTTTTAGAAGGAGTTGATTCTCGCTTCACTTCTTTTGTATCTATTACATCATGTATATATAAAATTCTATGCTACGGACCGACGAACGGATAAATGACGTCTTTTTTATATCAAGTTATATGGGAACGTGGTAGTTCTGTTTACTCTATTGTGGATCTCGCGAACTTACACTTATAATTGAAAGACTGTAGGTACCTTCTTTTTTCCCACATTTTAAAATCACTGATAGAGACGAAAGATGTGTTCTGAGGAAATGGGTACGAACAGAGTTGAATGGCACCAGGCTCTGTGCCAGTTGGTTTGAGAATCGTTCTGTGTATCGAATGTGTGGTGCTGAAAGTAATGTTGGCTTGACGATATCTGAATTATTTAATCTGCATAAAATTAAACTTATAATTTTACAGTGGCAATTTGTAGGCAGTGAATATAATAGACAGCTCAAAAGTACATTTGTCGAAAGCTTTAATATATTTTCGCATTAGTGGAAAAGGGAGTTAAGGTGTAAGATCGTTTTTATTTTAATAATTGAAAAAACGCTAGTTCACAACTGTGATCTATAACAGAATTTAAGCACCACGCTTTTAATATTATTAAAAAAAAAACCAAAGGGGGCAAATGGAGCTTATCATATCAGTGAGGCCTGAAGGTGAAATTATATTTATTCGTGAATAATATGCTTATAAGAATTTAAGTATATTTGGGTATCAAATAAATAATTTGTTACAGATTATCATACAATAAATAGGTTACGTCATATTTAGTTAATTGGAGAGATTAAAATATGAGTTTTCTAAAGAGTGATATTTCTGATTCCGTATAAAAGTTCTTTATGTGTTAAGCTGTTTGCAGGGTATAATATTATAATAATATATTTAATTAGAAAAAATATAATTACAGTATAATAATTAATATATAATAAATAATATATAATAAAATAAATATTATATAATAATGTAATTAATAATAATATTATCAAACATAAATAAAAAACATATATATTATATTATAATTAATAAAAATATTATATATATTATATATATATATATACTATATAATTAAAGGAAATTATAAGAGCCTGCTAACCCTGAGATGAAACTTAAATAGATACACAACGGCATTCGTTATGAAAAAAAAATTAAAAAAACTTTTGTACTTTTATTGAATTTTAAACTCACCTTCGTTATTTTATTTTTTTATTATAAATGTGGTGAGATAAACGATTTAACTTATAATAAATATATTTAAAATAATGACATAAATAAATAAATCAAAATAATAAATAAAATAGAATAGAATATAATTAATATATAATATATATTTATATTATATATAATATATATAAGTATATAAACCCCTCTATTTGGAAAAATTTCTGAATGGTAGTAATAAGAATTTTTTATACGTTTGATAATATAACGTAATTCTTCATAATCATCTTAAATATATATATCTATATAACCTGCTTAACTTAATTTCTTTTATGAATAGGCCTATGAGAGAGCAAATAATAGAAACAGTTCACAATACGACGGAGTTTCTAGTCGTAGAATAACGTCATAGTAATTTTACTCGGAGATTAGCACAGGGACGCGGAGGGCTGTTTTAAAAGTGAGGGAGATTAAAATTGTGGGAAAACACAGAGACTGTGTGTTAAATTTAGATTCTTAAAACATTGTCAAGAAAAGAAAGAGAAAAACACCGCAAGTCGAATAAAGTACAATGTGAATTGTTATACAATAACTTATCAACTAATCAAACACAAAACTCATAGGTGCCCAGAGAACGAGGCACCCCAGTGTTGCTTATCTTAAGAGCGCGTCGTCAGATAAAATTGGTAAATCACCAAGTCAGTATAGACGCGAAGGTTTGATAAGTACGGTAATACGATGAGCATACTTGCCACATTGACGAGGTATAGCGCTTATAGAAAGGTAAGGAGATTAGAAGGCAGCCAACATCGCAGGCCGCAATAAAGTAGGGGAGGGTCAATGAAGACTCACGCAAAGGGTCGCAGGGCAAGATTAGGATTTAATAAAAAAAGAATAATACTTATTAAAGCCTACTTCATAGGCCTTTGAACTGCGACCTAACATATCCAAAAAGCGGTAATTATAATGACCGGAGGAAGAGACGGCGGGCCGGCATAATATGCAGAGACTTATTAATTTTTGTAACAACATAGTATCCTTTACTACAAGGCGAGAGAAATGAGAAAAATCTTGTATAATAGATGGGAGTGATAGCTGTTGAGTAGAACTGAGAAGATTAAGAGAGAAGAAAAAAGTTACTACGAACATTCAGAGGGATGTACTCTCAGAGGCTAATGTTCGCTCACACTCACCATTTATCGTACCTGGCACCGGAAACTGCTGCATTCGCAATTTTTGATGTGATGTTCCACTAGACATTTTTGTTAGTGTGTTTATGTGTGAGAGCGTCATACATTAACCCCTCGTCTAATAGTGGAGATTTTGTTATACAAGGAGCACGAATGATGTATCGACGGGAAACGCGTCCGGATGAGATAGGACAAGTGTACGAAAGGTGAGTATCCATTAGAGGTATGGAAGAGGACTTGGGTGTGAAGGTGTGGAGATTTATTAGAGAGAAATATTTTATAATCTTTGACAGCAAGGTTGAGACGGACCCGAACAGGGATGCTTTCTATCCGATCAGCGAGAAATTAGTAATCGCGGAAAAGATTAAGACGAAGAAAAAGGAAGCTATATAGGAAGGTATATATATAATATAGGTTGAGGATTAGAATATTTATATGATATTTTAAGTGTGATAGTAGTATATGTTTTAGGTCCCTTATTATTTATATTATTTATTTATGCTACTAGTCATATTGATTAGCTAATGGGTAGTTGTTATACTATTCGGTAATTTCTGACGTTGAATAAAAATTATTATTTATTTTTATTTTCTATAATTATATATAAGATATGGTGCTATATATATATATATATTCAGAGGCGACTCCTACACTCGGGGGATGGAACATAGTGCTAGGGTGTTTAGACCGAAGTTATATTATAAGAAAACGGATTTCGATTTTCTTCAAATTTCATAAAGTTTACTGATTAAAGATTGTGTCTTTATTTTTTATTTTAGGTAGAAGCATTCGGCGCGAGCATATGAAAGAAATTAAATATAATACAGAGTAAAATACATAAAAAACGCTCTAGATATATAAACAACATCTGATTTTTCTAATCACAAGAAAAGTATATTAAACACGTACTACAATATTCTCAAAATTCAGTTATTGTAGCAGAGTTTCCCAAAATGGGTTCCTAAGAAAAATTCTGGGGAAGATGACAATACATCCGAATAACTGAGTTACCATTCAAGATAGATAAGTGTTAAGTATTTTAAATTTAAAGTGCTGTAATAAGTACGCCGAATACTTTTAGTATGTCTATATACTTTTATAGGGTATAGATATTATTACCTAGCTAAAATACGATATCTCCTGACTACCTGATTATGATGGTTCGACTCCTGCTTCCGATATACTACGTAACACACGCTCAAATAGTTTATGCTATTTTTGTAATTATACTCACTAGTACTCATTACTTCGAGAAATGCTGTAAATCGTGTGCTGATGAACTAAGGTTATTCGTATTTAATTTATATTATAAGTATTCGGGGATGGATATATATATATATATAATATATATAAATGGTATATTTATATATATTACAATAAAAATTAGTATATATATATATATATATAGTTAAATATACTACTAATATTTATAGGGGGGATAATATATATATATATAAATATTTTGATCTCCTATAATTATTTAATTTGATAAGGTATTATTATATCTGGTAAGTTATAGGTTATATTATATATATAGTTATTTGATTATATATATAGGATGAAAGAGAGAGAGAGGGAAGGCGGTAGGTATGGAGAGACAGTGGAAGCACCCGGAACCCTTGCGGTTGTAGTAAGAAAAAAAGGGAGTGTTACTGGAAGTGCCGATCTTGATTCTTTTTCTTTTTCCAGGTTTTCCAAATGATTTTCCTTATATATATATTCATATTTTATTATAGATAAATTTAGTAGGTGCTGTAGACAACCACCATATAATATAATATAATAAATACTAGTGGGTGATATAAGTATATTATTAAGATTATAGGTAGTATATATAGAGAGAGGGCTCGCGTTTTCTATGTTTATTACGAATCCACAGTCAGGTTTCTCTCGATTTGTTTTCTTCTTTAGTGTGTAGCGATAAATATGGTATATATTATATGATACTTAACATGAATTTAAATATGGATGAACGGACAGTTGTATTCATATAATGTTTTTCGAACAAATATTTAAATAATTTTTTAACAAAAATAATAATTTATATACAAAAATGTTTTAAAAATGAATATCTCGAAAAGTACAATTTGACCCAGTAAAACCAATTACATATTTGGAAAATCTACATATAAAGTGCTTATTAACTAAAATGATTTATGAGATAAATATTAATAATAATAGTAGGTGATTATATAAATAAAATATTTATAGCAGATCATGGTTCCTTAAAATCACTTATATTTATAAATATCTATTATATAATATTAAGTAAGTTTATTTAATTACTGAATATAATATTTTATATATATTAATTATGAGGTAATAATAAAAATAAGGAATATAATATATATATTACTCATCAGAACGACATTAAAACATGAAAAATTCTAGAAGGGAAAATATTTAAACATTTGTAGGTTTACAAGATAAAGTTCTTTAATTACAAAAATATGAGTAGAAAGCAGAGAACAAAAAATAGAAAAGAGTTTAGTGTTGGTGACTCTATGCTCCGTGCACGGGCGTAGGTAAAAGAGAGAAGAAAGGGCGGACGTTTTGATACCGCCCCGGGTGGAGGACCAATGTAGGATTGGTGTGGATAATATTTTGGAAACCATACAACAGCCGACAACCAATACAAAGAGCGGGAGGTATCCGAAGCCCATTCTACATTGATGGAAGAAGAGCAGAGGAACACAAGTAA
>JABUQX010008333.1:2500-15000 GCA_015478945.1 Trachelipus rathkii
CATAGTTCAAGATGGTGGCAATCTTTGATAGATTGGTCACATTTGTTAAGGGATTTTGTTAGATTAATTACGGCTTTACCTGTTGCTAATATGCTCGAAAAGGGGGAACATATCGAGTATTGTATGATCTTGTTAGCTACTTTACATTGATCAGTAGGGAATTTTTCATTGGATGTTAGCTGATTTATTCAATACGCGATGTGGTGTAAGGTTTGCTATTTGTACATTATTTCCTAGTCGCGGTTATGATTTGTTAGTCTTTATCCAACCCAAAAAAGTTGGATTCAAGAAAAGTTATAAAGCAACCGAGCTCCCGTCAAGGCGACATCACCAGGTCTCCAGCCTGTCTTATCCCTCGTTCTTGGGTAGGGGACTGCAGGGATGGTGGTTTGATTTACTGATTTACTGCTTTAAAATCAGTAATTATTACGCTTTACTGTGATATTTTACTCAAAGAACTTATTTTTATGTTATGTTAGGATAAAATTTTGTTATTTTTGTTATGTTTTGGTTAAAACTTTGTTTGTTTGCGCAATTATTCGCTGGGTATTATGATATTTAGACGAGGTTATGAAATAATTTTTTTTTAAATGTTACGAAGTTGATGTAAACATTTGTTACGTCAGCATTATATTCTATGTCAGTAATGATGATTAGACAGGTTATGCTAAATATTACGATGTTAATGTAAAATTAACATCTGATATGTTGAGATATGGCATTGAAAAAGTGTGAATACGGTTACGTTTTTGGACGAAGTGTTATGTACTTTTGTTGTTAAGGACGGAAGTTTGTTAATGTTAGTGGGTTTTATTCGTACGTATGGTGTGTTTGGTTTTGTCGTTGTACATTATTTCTTAGTTCAGGTATGTGTTATGTTGGGTTTATTAATGTAAAACGTTGTTACGTTAGCTTATACTCGATGGTTAGTATATAAAGAACTTATTTTTGTGTTATGTTTGAATAAAACTTTGCTATGTTTACAGTTATCTCGTTGGTCTGTATGATAATTAAACAAGGTTATGATAAATTCTTGTTAAATTTTACTGTGTCAATGTAAAATTAACGTTAAATATTGCTAGAGATATGTTTGGAAAAGATGCATAGGTTACGGTTTTTGTATGCAGTGCTAGTTACTTTAACAGGTGTTAAGTGTGGACCTTTGTTAATGCTAACAGTTTATTCATGTTTAAGTTGTGATAGATTCGTCGTTGTACATTATTTTCTTAGGCCATATGATGCTATGTTAGCTTTATTAATGTGAAAACCTTGTTATGTTAACATATATTCGTTGGTTTGTATATAAAGAACTTATCTTTGTACTTTGTTATTGTTGCTGTTGTTGTTGTTGTCTAATGAGAATATATACCCTTTTGAACCGATATGGTTCATTCGTACGTTGTAATCTTGTTTACTTTCTTCTGATTGGTTGAAGGAAAGAATCTCATTACATTTAAGGGATGTTTATACACTATTTTCTAGTAGGATAGTTTTTCGCAATGGTGATACGATGCACATCTCGCCTTCAATCTCTACGCTTGTTTGTTGGTTAGATATCTTCAGCGGTGTTTCGTTATTTCCCACGATGTGTCATTTATATTTAATTGTAACGAATGGTCGACTGCTACATTGCTCTATTCCGGTCAGAGGGTCAAATATAATAAGTATTGCATCACTTTATGCAAATGGTTATAGCATAAAATCATTTTCATGTTTAGAGTTGTTATTTTCTGAAAGGGGGAAGGAGTCTAAAAAGAGATAATGTTATTTGGAATAAGGTTATGATAAATTTTTGTTAAATATTACTATGATAATGTAAAAAACTTTGTTACGTTTGCATATATTCGTTGGTCTGTATGATAATCGGTCAAGGTTATGATACATTTTTTGATAAATGTTACTGTGTCAATGTAAGATTAACGTTAATATGTTAGAGATATGCTTGGAAAAAGTATGAACAGGTTACGTTTTGTATGTAAAGTTAGTTACTTTACTGGTGTTAAGTGTGGAACTTTGTTAATGTTAACAGTTTATTAGGGCGTAAGATGTGTTAGGTTTGTCGTTGTGGTTTATATTCTTAGTTCAGGATGATGCTATGTTGCTTTATTAATGGTGAAAACATTGTTATGTTAACATATATTCGCTGATTAGTATACTGGTGTTAAGTGTGGAATTTGTTAATGTTAACAGTTTATTCGTCTGTAAGTTGTGTTAGGTTTGTCTTGTACATTATTTCTTAGTTCATGTTACGCTATGTTAGTTTTATTGATGTGGAAACTTTATTACGTTAGGTATATTCGTTGATCAGTATAATTAACGAATGTTGTGATAAATTTTAGTTAATATGTTACTTGTGGCAGTGTAAGATTAACGTTAATATGTTTAGAGATATGCTTGAAAAAAATAAGATTAGGTTACGCTTTGCATATGCCATGTTAGTTGCTTTACAGGTGTTAAGTGTGGACTTTGTTAATGTTTAACAGTTTATTTTTGTTTAAGTTGTGTTAGGTTTGTCTTTTTGCATTATTTTCTTAGTTCATGTTACGCTATGTTAGTTTTATTGATGTGGAAACTTTATTATGTTAGAGTATATTCGTTGATCAGTATAATTAACCAATGTTGTGAGAAATTTTAGTTAAATGTTACTGTGTTAGTGTAAGATTAACGTTAATATGTTAGAGTTATGCTTGAAAAAGTAAGATTAGGTTACGTTTTGCATACCATGTTAGTTGCTTTACTGGTGTTAAGTGTGGAACTTTGTTAATGTTAACAGTTTATTCGTGTGTAAGTTGTGTTAGGTTTGTCTTTGTGCATTATTTTCTTAGTTCATGTTACGTTATGTTAGCTTTATTGATGTGGAAACTTTATTATGTTAGCATACTTTCACTGCTCTGTATGATAATTAACCAATGTTGTGATAAATTTTAGTTAAATATTACCATGTTAGTGTAAATTAACATCGTTATGTTAGAGATATGCTTGAAAAAGTAAGATTAGGTTACGTTTTGCATACCATGTTAGTTGCTTTACTGGTGTTAAGTGTGGAACTTTGTTAATGTTAACAGTTTATTTGTGTGTAAGCTGTGTTAGGTTTGTCTTTTTGCATTATTTTCTTAGTTCATGTTACGCTATGTTAGTTTTATTGATATGGAATCTTTATTATGTTAGAGTATATTTGTTGATCAGTATGATATTCGGACAAGGTTATGGTAAATTTTTGTTAAATATTACAGTCTTAATGTAAAATAACAACGATATGTTAGAAAAGTGTAAGTAGGTTGCGCTTTGCATGCATTGTTAGTTACTTTACTGTTGTTAAGTCTGAAACTTTGTTTATGTTAACAGTTTATTCATGTGTAAGTTGTGTTAGGTTTGTCGTTGTGGGTTATATTCATAGTTCAGATGATACTAAGTAAGCTTTATTAATGAAAACTTTGTTACGTCAACATATATTGATTGATGTTTGTATAAAGAACTTGATTTTATGTTATGTTTATCCAAAATGATACTCGAAATGTGACTTGAATCAATAGATCAATAGATCACAACTGGACAGGAGGGTGGCCGGATGCCGGCTGGATGGTGGTTTGATTTACTGATTTAGGGTATGTGAAACGTTACAATTTTAGTAAAAATTTGACCTTAATCAATAGATCACAGATGGTCAGGAGGGAGGTTGGATAGTGGTTTGATTTAGTGATTTACTGATTTAGGGTATGTAAAACGTTACAATTTTAGTAAAAATTTGACCTTAATCAATAGATCACAGATGGTCAGGAGGGAGGTTGGATAGTGGTTTGATTTAGTGATTTACTGCTTTAGGGTATGTAAAAACGTAAATTTGTAAGTTATAAACAAAAAGAATAAGAAATTTTATTATTTATTTTTTTTATTTTTATTTTTTTTCTTGATGGTTCTGAAACCATTAATTTCGAAATCTACAGACCCAATAACATATATAAAGACACCAACATTGTTGTTATACGGATGTTTATTAACTTGGCACCGCACCGGCTCCAGCACCGGTGCAGCTGTCAACTCCTACTCCTCATTCTTCATTCTTCTTCCTTCCTCCTTCCTCATTCTTCCTTTCTTCTTCTTCCTCTCTTTTGCATTCCATGCATTTTTCTTTTTTTTTTTTCAAACTGAGACCCCCCTCCGGTGGGGTCTCTGGAGGCCGAAGCCAAATCCGACTCCAACTCAGTCTCCGACTCCGACTCCTCTATCCTGTCTCCGAGTTTCAGTCTTCTACGATTATTTTAATTTTTTAGATGGGGGGCAGCGTCCCCCCCCCTTACGGGGAGACGCAGAGGGACGTAATCTCGTCTCCGACGAGATTGCGTCATCATATAGCTCACATCCAAATTTTAGCCCGATACGTTAATCCTAACATGGTTTTCAGGACGAATTTGACCTTGACGCTATGGGGGGCAACACCCCCTTAGGGGTGACCTACGGTCACCAAAACTCGCCAGGGATCAGTTTATCACACAAATAATCATATACCTAGTTTGAAGGCGATAGCTCTTAGCGATAGCTCTATTCCTTCATATCGGAGGCGGAGCTGTGCAGTACAGTGCGGTGCGGTACGGTGCGGTGCTGAAGGACACACGCAGAAGATGCTGAAGGGCTTAAAAAACAACTCTGAAGTGTTTCCTCCGGAAACACTTCTTCGACGTAATAATAATAATAATAAAATAATAATATGTAAGGGTGTGTGTGTGCGCGCTCTCGCGCGCTGACGTAATCTCGTCTGCGACGAGATTACGTCATCACGCTCGAACCTAACGCTATTTAGGCCTAATGTCGATCGCTCAGATCACGCAACAAAGGCGTAAGCGCAATAGCCGTATCGACCCTCGGGGGTGACCCCCCTCTATATACTTCCTACAGACTTGAATTTACACGGATTCGTCCTTAACCCATACATAGCTTATATTCCAAGTTTCAGACCTATACCTCTTATACTTTTTGAGAAAAAGCTGCCGTGGTCCGGACGTACCAATACTACTTTATATATATATATATATATATATATATATATATATATATATATATATAATATATATATATATATATATATATATATATATATATATATATATATTATATATAGATATATATAATATATATATATATGATATATTATAAAATTGTACATGTGAATCAACCTATATACTCTATGCAGACATACCCTAAACTCTATAAAAGACGAAAATTGACTCTATAGTAAAGAATAACCAGGGATCATAGTGACCTATGAAGATACATAGGGATGTATAAAGATATGAAGTCCTGAGTGTACGGCAGAATCCTGATAAAAGTTTTTTTTAGTTGAAAAGGACATATTGAGCAGTCCCCAAAATGGGTCATGTAATTTTGAAAGTTGAAGATGACGTAAATCCTTGAGAATTGCCCACTTGTAATGGGTAGCTCGATAATGGTAAGACTTCCAGAAAATGTCAAGATTTTTTATATCTTTTCTGGAAAATTTCTAGATTTCTTGTTTTTTTTTTCAGGGAAATATCTAGATTTTCTTAAATTATCAAACAAACTTAAGAACTTTAGTTAAAGGACTATCTAGAGTTCTTGGATCTATTCAAGGAATTATCTAGATTTTCTTGATTTTTTAAAGGTATTTGAACTTACTGTATTTTGAAAGGCTACCTAGATTTCTAATCCTAAATGTATGATCTTTAGTTGAGAGGCTATCTAGATTTCTTGAGACTTTTAAAGGAAATATCTAAATTTCTTGATTCTTTAAACGTAAAATTGCGAGCTATTGTTGAAGGATTATGCGCTCTTTGCTCTCCCAGAAGTCAAAATGCAAGTCCACCAAGTTTGTCAAATGAAAGTGTTATAGAATTGTCAACTCCGAGTCCGTGGATTGCCTCAACTTATATATCAAGGAAAAGGAAAAATCTCTCAAATTCTTTTAATCTTGTAACTCTATCTTAAGAGATAACCAGGTTTCCAAAAAACCATAAACACTATTTTAAATTAAAAATATTAAATTGATAATAAAATTTTAAAATAAATTAAACAAATAAAAAAAAAAAATAACAAAATAATTTATTTATTTAAATAAATAAAAATTGCGACAACAGGGTTGCATTATAAAATATTTTTTCAATTTTTATAATTGTTGTTATAAGTCCGAGTTGCCACATTTCCTAGAAAATTTTCCAGAATTTCTTTTAGGGCAAGATCCAATTTTGGGCTGGGGCTGATCCCCATTTTCAGCCCCACCTAAAAATGGACATAAAATTCGGAATTTTCACGCCGATTTTGACTAATATAAACACCAAAATTTAAGCTTTTTTTTGCCCTCTAAAACGTTGTTTTCCGGTGTTTTTCTGTGTCTGTAGTCATTCTTTCAGAATTTTTAATTTTTTCAAAACCCATGTTTTTGAAATTCTTAGCATCAACTACTAACCATTTTTAGAAATGACTTCAAACTTGAAATATGCATAGATAGGTCCATTAACTACAAAAGTACAGAAGTACTTTTTCGATTTTTTGAGTTTTGTGCTCAGCGTTGTCCAATTTTCAAACCCATTTTTTTTTCGATTTTCAAAAAAAAAATTGCGATAATTTTTTTTATTCTTGTCCGATCAACATCAAATTTTCAGGGCTTGTATAGTCGGGCGAGATGCATCTTTTTTACTTAGATAATTTTTTTGTATACTCAATAGAAAATTTTTAAAAAATTTTTCAATTTTTTTTTTTTTTAAAGTTTGTTCCAAGAGCAAATCCAAACCTAATGCATATACAAAGAAATTATCTAAGTAACAAATGTGCATATCCCGACTACATATGCCCTGAAAATTTCATCCACTTTGCCAGAACAGAAAAAAAATTATCGCAATTTTTCATTTCAAAATCAAAAAAAAAGTGGGTTTGGAAATTGGACAACGCTGAGCACAAAACTCAAAAAATCGAAAAAGTACTTCTGTACTTTTGTAGTTAATGGACCTATCTATGCATATTTCAAGTTTGAAGTCATTTCTAAAAATGGTTAGTAGTTGATGCTAAGAATTTCAAAAACATGGGTTTTGAAAAAATTAAAAATTCTGAAAGAATGACTACAGACACAGAAAAACACCGGAAAACAACGTTTTAGAGGGCAAAAAAGCTACAATTTGGTGTTTATATAGTCAAAATCGGCTGAAAATTCCGAATTTTATGTCCATTTTTAGGGGGGGCTGAAAATGGGGCTCAGCCCGAGCCCAAAATTTGACCTTGCCCTTTACAGAATTTGTTTCGTAAAATTTTTCTTAGAATGTAAAAAGCAGTTATTCCATTTTATCTTGAGGGCGATGAAGAGTGCAATTGTACATCTTCTTTACTTTTGCTATGTCCTTAGCGCTTAGTCCTACACGCTGGCCTATTTTGTCTAAGCATTCTTTGTCCTGCAAAATATAACAAAAAATAAAGTAAGAGCATATTATTAGTAAAAATAAAATGGCTTTCGCTATAAAAAAAGAAGAAGAAAATATTTAATGTCTTTTAAGATTTTAGTGAATTTTCATTATTTAAACTAAATAATAATTAAATTCTCATAATATATTAATATATATTATATATATATTATTTAAAATATATAATATATAAATAAAAATATATATATATATATATATATATATATATATATATATATATATATATATATATATATATATATATATAATATATTTCCTTATAACTCTATAACAATCCCAGGAAGGGCTTTCGCCTGTGCAGTTGGACCAGCATTTCATCTTCTGGCCCGAAACGCTTAACCCTAGATCACTCTAGAAAACCATTTCGGGCGAAATGGTTTCCGACTCCAGTCCTCGAGTTAACACTTCTCAGGTAGGGATTTCGCCCTTTCAGTAGAACTTGCATCTTCTTCCATTAAGGCCTCAAAACGTCGTTCTGCCAGAGTTCCAGGGATCTTGCTTCTAGCGCTATAAGATTCTAAGCAATGGTCGCAAGAGTAATAAAAGAAAAGGAAAGGACCGGGTTTTGCTAGCCCTGTCGCCCTTAAACTGTGCGAAGAAATTCTTCTTATAATCCGAGCTTCGGTGAAATTATCTATTATATATATATATATAATATATAATATATATATATATATATATATATATAATATATTATATATATATATATATATATATATATATATATTTATATATGAGCATTTATAAGCAGTTGACTCTGTTATTTAGCTTAGGTTAATTTAGGTTGTTAGGGTTAGTTCAGGTTAGGTTAGGTTATGTTACCCAAAATTTAATGTATTACTAAAATTATTAAAATAACGATAGCTTAATTATTGATTTTTCGCTCGCTGGAGTCAACTGCTTATAAGTTATATATATAATATATATATATATATATATATATATATATATTATATATATATATATATATAATATATATATATATATATATATATATATATATATATATATCTATAAAGAAAATATATATAGTAATAAATATAAACTCTAGAAAAAAATATAGATATCGAAATAGATATAGATAATACAATAGAATAGATATAGATATAGATATAGATATAGATATAGATATAGATACATATTATATATATTATATATATATATATAATATATATATATATATATGTATTTTTACACCCATAATAATATATATATATATTTATATATTATATATATTATATATATATATATAATATATTGCATTGTCACTCACATCACAGGCAGAGCCCTATTCAAGGAGTAGGTGTTGTACGCCTCAAAAGTTCACCAACTAAGGTAAATTAGGGATGAAACGGTGCAGGCGTTGAAGTGGAGGGAGATTAAATTCAACAGGAAACACAGAAGATGGAAAAATTCACAAAACAGAGAACATATTCAATAGCAACACAAAACTCCAATTGCGCAGATGCAGGCACCCCTGGTGTTACGAGGGCGTCGTAATAGGTGGTGGTACCGCAAGTGAATGTTCACTCGAGGCACATGCCACTGCGGTCAGTCTAATAGAAAAAGAGATAAAACACCAACATGTTAAAGGGTCAAGTGAAGTGGAAAGTACAAGAACAGTTTATAAGCCATTTGGGCTTTGAGTCGACCCTCTATTCAAAGCCGGTGAAACCAAAGCCTCCCCCCAGATATGAGGCAGCACTCCTATCAAGGGCGGATGAGGCCCTTGTATAGCTGAGTAACTAGAGAAGAGAAAAAAGTCTCGCAGTCTAAACAGAAAGCTCAGTTTCTTTGAGACCGCTAGCAACGTTGGTGAGGTGAGGTTTCAAGACATTTTTTTTGTCATGTTAAGCGCAGAATGTTTATATTGTACAGGAGAGACGAGAGAACGTCGAAAGAGGGAAAGTTAGAAGGTGCTTTAGAGAGGGAGATTTGTAGAAGTTGGGTTTTTAAAGAATTGATTTCACTAAGGTTGAGATAACCCCACCGGAAATTCTATTGCAGAATGCAGAGAGAAATAGAATGGAAAGATTACGATCGAGAGGCAATCTAGAAGTAAAAGGGGGAGTAGAATAAATGAGTTGAAGATGAAGGGTCGAGTCAATCGGGTATATGTGGATAGAGTTGATGTGGCAGGTGAAATCATTACTGAAAAGTGGGAATAAAGTAGGAGATAAGATAAAACCCTGAGGAACACGACTATTGACAGGGGAAGGAAGAAATCGCACCATCAACAACAACCGATATTGATCGATTTGAAAGAAAACTAGACAATAAGTAAGCAGGAGATAGAGAAAACCCATAGGATGGGAGCTTTGGAGAGCAGGACGTGTGCATCCGCGGTCGAAATGCTTTGGATTTTTTCAAGCGCCACCACGCAAGTCTCTATAGTTCTAAGGGCGGAAAACCATAAATCAGGAAGATAGGAAGTATATCGCCAGCAGACTCGAGCACTGAAAGCCGTACTGTCGTTCGGATAGAAGTGAATGAGATTCCGATGATCTAAAAAAAATAAGAGTTGAGAAGGGTTTCAAAGATCTAAGATAGAATACAAGTGAGAGCTATAGGGCGGATAGTTAGAAAGATCAGAGTGGTTTCCTTTTTTTTGAAATAGGTTGGACATGTGCGTGCTTCCAACACTGAGGGAAAGTGTTAGTATTGAGACATAGAGAATATAGCTGGAGCGAAGGGAGGGTAAGCATGGAAGCGCACTCCTCAAACGCGGGAGGAATGCCATCCGACGAGTCCACGCTTCCTAACGTTCATTAGATTTCAGGAGCCCATGCACTATCAAATGTATCACAGGCAAAGGCAAAGGACACATGAGAGGTAGGAGGAGGAGGAGGAGGAGGGGAGGAGGGGAGGAGGAGAAGGATGTCAGAATCTTCAGGGTTGAGTTAGAGGAAAATAAGAAGGCCGAAGAGATTGCCTTTTCAGTTGGAGAATGGGCAACAAACCATGCAGTATCGAATAAGACAGAGGAAAAGCAGATTTACAGAAGTTGTTAGAAATGTTTTTGGCAAGAGGTCAGAAAGATTTGCAGTAGGAGAACTATATATATATATATATATATATATATATATATATTATATTATATAAAAATAATATATATATATATATATATTATATATATATAATGAATATATATATATATTATATATTATTATATATATATATATATATATATACATATACATTATATATATTATATATATATATATTATATATATATATATATATACCACAAAATAAATATATTAATATAGACCGTTTTCGTTTTCGTCATTTGCTACATTTGTTCGGTAAGGAATGCTTACACAGTTTTAGCACGATAACAAAAGCAAAAACGAAAACGACTTTACAATACAGCAGTTCTCGTTTTTGCATTAATTCTTACGAAATGTAAGAAGTGCTCGAAATTGCGTTCGTATTTGTCAAACTAAGGACAAAATCGTACGAAATGTCGAATTTAGGACGTGATTACGCAAAAATGTAAACAAACAATATGACGGAGTGGTAGGCCCGTTTGAATTGACGAATGTTTCCTTCAATAGCTTTAAATATAATTTCTTCCAAATAGATAAACTCATTCACAATAGTAGATCAATTATTTGTAATATAAACCATTTATTTTTTTATTTATGTTTATTCCAAATCGATGGGCTCCATCACAACAGCTGATTCCAATTGTTTGTAAACAAAAGTAAATTTCATAAGAAATCGCGGTCGTTTTTGCACGAAATTCGTGCTAAAACTGTGTAAGTATATCTTACCGAGCGAGAATAAGCACAAATGACAAAAGCGAAAGCGATCTAAGCCAGATAGATCAGGAAATTATTATCGGTCAATTTGCTGATATGCTATTCAAAATTCAAAATTTTCAACTTCTGTTTTCGAAAGAAAGCTACGCTACATTTTTCTACTTGGAAATGTAAGAAACGTTGCGATTGGTTCATAAACAAATTTCTAATTTATTTTTGTGAGGTTTCCAAGACTTTTTTTTGTTTATGTTAGGGCCAAGTATGTTTATATTGTCAACAGGAGAGACGAGAGAACCATCGAAAAAGGTAGGAAAGTTAGTAGGTGTCTTAGAGAGGGAGATTTGTAGAAGTTGGGTTTTTAAAGAATTGAATTTCAGAAGGTTGAGACAACCCCCACCTGGAAATTCTATCCAGATCAGAGAGAATAGAATTGGAAAGATTAAGACGAGAGGCAATTCTAGAAGTAAAAGGGGAGGTAGATTTGAAATGAGTTGAAGAATGAAGGGTCGAGTCATTGGCATATGGATGGATAGAGTTAGATGGCAGGTGAGATCATTACTGAAAAGTGGGAATAAAGTAGGAGATAAGATAGAACCCTGAGGAACACCACAATTGACAGGGAAGGAAGTCGCCCCATCAACCACAGCCGATATTGAGCGATTTGAAAGAAAACTAGACATAAGTAAGCAAAGAGAAGGAGGAAACCCATAGGATGGGAGCTTGGAGAGCAGTGACGCGTGCCATACCCTGTCAAATGCTTTGAATTTTTTCAAGCGCCACCACGCAAGTCTCCCCGTAGTTCCTAAGGGCGGAAAACCATAAATCAGTAAGATAGGAAAGTATATCGCCAGTAGACCTCGAGCGCCGAAAGTCGTACTGGCGATCGGACAGAAGTGAATGAGATTCCGATGATCTAAAAAATGAGAGTTGAGAAGGGTTTCAAAGATCTTAGATAAAATAAAATTGAGAGCATAAGGGCGATAGTTAGAAAGATCAGAGCGGCTTCCATTTTTTCGGAATAGGTTGGACATGTGCCTGCTTCCAACACTGAGGGAAAGTGTTGTATTGAGAAATACGGAATATAGTGGAACGAGGGGCGAGGTCAGCACGGAAGTAACACTCTCAAGAACTGGGAGGAACGCCCAATCCGGACGTCCACCTTCCTTAACGTTCATAGATTTCATAGATTTCAGAAGCTCATGCACCTGATCAAATGTAATCACAGGCAAAGGCATAGGACTCCTGAGAGGAAGAGGAAGAGGAATGCCAGAATCGTCCAGGGTTGAGTTAGAGG
>JABUQX010008333.1:20000-22500 GCA_015478945.1 Trachelipus rathkii
TTTCAGCCTTCTATGTCAATATTCAATGTTTTGGGGTTAGCATCCCCCCATGGGGATGCACGGTCATGTATGCTCGTCAGCGGCGAGGTTACGTCATCCCTAAACGGGTACCAAGTTTGAGAGATACCATGTCTCAAACTCTATCCGTTACTAGGTATGGGTTGGTGCGGTGCAGTACGAGGCTGGGCGATAATAATAATAATAATAATAATAATAATAATAATAATAATAATAATAATAATAATAATAATAATAATAATAATAATAATAATAATAATAATAATAATAAATCAGTCCCGGCACATGAACCGAACGCGGAACCGGAGTCGGAACGGGGGTCGAAGCCGAAGTAGGAACCGGAATCGGACTCGGAGCTGCAGGAACGCACTAAAAATAAAATAATTAAATAAATAAATAAAAAGAAATAAATAAAGAAATAAATAATAATAATAATAATAATAATAATAATAATAATAATAATAATAATAATAATAATAATAATAATAATAATAATAATAAATAATAATAATAATATAAAAATAATAAAAATAAATAAATAAATAAAAATGAATAAAAATAATAAAAATAAAAATAAATAAGTTAAAATGATAATTACGAGATAAGCTGTCACCCCGTTATCGATGATCAAACTCGCCGCCTGATAAGGACTCTCAGAGAGCGTCGTGACCTTGGGTTGGCGTTCAACCTATAACACAACGACTGACCAGCGTTGGAATCTCATGCGCCTAGAAACACGATCTTCTGGAGAGCTCTGGGAGAACGAGTTTCAAAGCCAATGGAAGAAGATGCTAGTTCTACTGAAAGGGTGAAACACTGCCTGAGTGTATAACTCAAGAACTAGCATCGGAAATCAATGCTCCGAGAATTGTTTTTCTAGAGTGCACTAGGATCAAGAGTTTCGGGAATATAAGGGAGAAGATGCTGGTCCAACTGACAGGGTGAATGCTCTACCTGGGAGATGATATATATATATAATATATATATTATATATATATATATATATATATATATATATATATATATATATATATATATATATTACTATTATATATATATATATATATATATATATTTATATTATATATATTATTACTATTAATATTATTATTATTCATATATATATATATATATACTATATATATATATATATAATATATATATATATATATATTATATATATATATATATAATATAGTATATATTAATATATTATATATATTATATATATATATATATATATATATATATATATATATATATATATATATATATATATATATATATCCGGGTTAGACCTATCGTATCGGGTTAAAATTTGGAGGCGCGCTAGGTGGTAACGTAACCTCGTCGTAGAAGAGGTTACGTACCCCTGCGACCCCCTGAAGGGGGTTGCTGCCCCCCCCGAAAATTGAATGCTCGTAGAAAGCTGAAATTTGGTAATAGGATTCGGAGCAGGAGTCGGAGTCGGATTCGGATTCGGAGTCAGCACCGGTGCTGGCTCCGGTGCGGTGCCGAGATAGTAAATATTTGTATAATAATACAGTAGTTATCGAACCCATAGATCTCGAATATGAGGGTTATAAATTCGTAATGGATGTCGGGGGACCCCCCCCCCCCCGAAGAGGGGTCCCTAGAAGAAAATGGACGAAATGAATATTAGAATTGGAAAAAGGAGTCGAAGTCGAAGTCGGTGTCAGGGAAGGAAGGAGTCGGAGAAGGAGCCTGAGTCAGAGGAGTCGGAGTTGACAACGGCACCGGTGCTGGCTCCGGTGCGGTGCCGAGTTAGTAAATAAATGCATAATAATAAAGTATTGGTGTCTTTATATATGTTATCGAACCCGTAGATCTCGAATATCATGGTTATAATTCGTGAAGGGGGTCTGGGCCCCCCGGAGGGGGTCCCCAGAAGAAACGCACGGAGCGAAAAACAGAAGAAGATGGAGGAAGGAAGACGGAGGAAGGAGGAAGGAGGAAGGAGGAAGGAAAGAGTCTGAGAAAGAGTCAGTGTTGTTACCGACACCGGTGATGGTAATGTGAAAACTTTGTTACGTTAGCATATATTCGTTGGTCAGTGTATAAGGAACTTGATTTTATGTTATGTTTAACCAAAATGATACTCGAAATGTGACATGAAACAATATATCAATAGGTCATAGGATGGGCATGAGTGTACTGGGGAGGGTGTTTGATTTACTGATTTACTGCTATAGAGTATGTAAAACATAGCAATTTTAGAAAAAAATATGATTTGAGTCAATAGATCAATAGATCAAAAGATGATTGATGGATAGGAGGATGCGGGGGGAGGGGAGTTTAATTTTCTGATTTACTACTTTAGGGTATATAAAACAACAATTTTAGTAAAAAAAATATGACTCAAATCAATAGATCAATAGATCATGTATGGGTTTGGGAGGGTAGGGTTGGTGGTTGTATTTACTGATTTACTGCTTTAGGGTATGTAAAACAACAATTTTAG
>JABUQX010008334.1:0-15000 GCA_015478945.1 Trachelipus rathkii
TTGAGTGTAATTTAGATAAAACATAGCATAATAAGTTCTTTATATACTGATCTATCGAATATATGCTTCACCAACAAAGTTTAGCATCAATAAAGCTTAGTATATCATACCCACCAACTAGAATATAATGTAAAATGCAAACCTAACATACCTCGCGCATGAATAATCAGCTAACATTCTAAAAATTCCCTACTTATCAAACGTAATAAAGTAGCTAACAGGTCACGCAATACTCGATATGTTCCTACTTTTCGCGCGCTTATCAGCAACAGGTAAAGCCGTATTATCTAACAAAATCCCTACAAAGTGTCCAACTATCAAAGATACCGACATCTTGAACTATGAAATTGACACTATCTTCATCAAGTGTCACTCGTTTCGAGTATAACATCATTTGACCTATGAATAATCGTAGACATTAGCAAAATTCTAGGCAAACCTAACATTATTCAAAATAACTAACTAGGCTCACGTTTCTAAACACATATCGTCAGTTAACACAGTAATATCTTACAAAAACTCATCATTTCTCTAACAAATCGTGTTAATTTCACATTGTCACGTAGTAATATTTAACATAAACGTACCTAACTTACGAATAAACAGTTTTCATTAACCAAGAGTATCTAAAGTAATGTGTTGCTTTAAATAATCTTGGTTAATGAAAACTGTTTATTCGTAAGTTAGGTACGTTATGTAAATATTACTATGACACTGTGAAAATAACACTGATTTTGTTAGAAGAAATGATGAGTTTTTGTAAGATATTACTGTGTTAAACTGACGATGATTTGTTAGAAACGTGAGCCTAGGTTAAAGTTTTTGTTGAGTAATGTTAGGTTTGCCCCTAGAATTTTTGCTAATGTCTACGATTATTCAAAGGTCAAATGATGTTATCTCGAACGCATTGACACTTTTGATGAAGATAGTGTCAAATTCATAGTTTCAAGATGTCGGTATCTTTGATAGGTTGGACACTTTTTTAAAGGGATTTTGTTAGATAATACGGCTTTACCTGTTGCCTGATAAGCGCGAAAAGTGGGAACATATCGGTATTGTATGACCTGTTAGCTATTTTACGTTTGATAAGTAAGGAATTTTTTAGGATGTTAGCTGATTATTCATACGCGAGGTACGTAAGGTTTGCAATTTGTACATTTATATTCTTAGTTGTGGTTATGATATGCTAGCTTTATTGATCTAAAACTTTGTTGGTTAAGCATATATTCGTAGATCAGTATATAAAGGAACTTATTTTTATGCTATCGTTTTTTCAAAATGATATACAAAAAGATACTTGAATCAATAGTTCAATAAATCACAGGCGGGTGGAGGCAGGAGGGTGGATGGATGATGGTTTGATTTACTGATTTACGATTCACTGCTTTAAAATCAGTAAACTTTACACTTTACTATATTTTATTCAAAGAACTATTTTTATGTTATGTCAGGGTAAAATTTGTTATTTTTGTTATGTTTGGTTAAAACTTTGTTACTTTTTTTTGCAATTATTCGCTGGGGATTATGATATTTAGAGAGGTTAATGATGAATTTTTTGTTAATATTAACTTAAGTTGATGTAAACATTTGTTACGTTAGCTTATATTCTTTGTCTGTATGTTGATTAGACAGGTTTATGCTCAACTTTTGTTAAATATTACATGTAATGTAAAATAACATTGATAT
This sequence comes from Trachelipus rathkii, assembly GCA_015478945.1. Taxonomy (NCBI): domain Eukaryota; kingdom Metazoa; phylum Arthropoda; class Malacostraca; order Isopoda; family Trachelipodidae; genus Trachelipus; species Trachelipus rathkii. The sequence goes on from JABUQX010008334.1 coordinate 1,687, forward strand.
GTTAGAGCTTTGTCTGAAAAAGTGGGTATAGAACGTTTGTAGAAGTGTTAGTCCTTTACTGCTGTCAAGTGCGAATTTGTTAATGTAGTAGTTTATTCGTACTATGGTGTGTTAGGTGTGTCGTTGTACATTATATTCTGTTCAGGTTATGTTGTTACTATGTTAATGTAAACAACGTTGTTACGTTAGCTATATTTTGTTTGTTAGTATACTAAGGAACTTATTTTTGTGTATGTTTGGATAAAAACTTTGTTATGTTTACAGCTATTCGTTGGTCTGTATGTAATTAAACAAGGTTATGCATAAATTCTTGTTAAATATCTACTGTGTCCAATGTAAAATTAACGTTAATATGTTAGGATATGCTTGGAAAAAGTAGAATAGGTTTACGTTTTGTATGCCAATGTTAGTTATTTTAGCAGGTGTTAAGTGTGAACTTTGTTACATGTAACAGTTTTATTCGGGCTTAAGTTGTGTTAGATTCATCGTTGTACATTATTTTCTTAGTTAATATGATGCTATGTTAGCTTTAAAAATGTGAAGACCTTGTTATGTTAGCATATATTCGATGGTTTTTAGTATATAAAGAATCATTTTGTGCTATGTTATATCCGAAATGATACTAAACATGCGAACGTAAATCAATAAGTGTTTAATGTAAAATTTACCTATTGATATGTTAGAGATATGCTGGAAAAAAGTGTGATACGTTACGCTTTGTGTACGCTGTGCTAGGTACTTACTGTTGGGTAGTATGGACTTTGTTAATGTAAGTAGTTTATTCGTGCGTAAGCTGGGTTAGGCTTTGTCATTGCACATTATATTCTTAGTTCTGGTAATGCTCTGTTAGCTTGATAATGTGAAAACAATGTTACTTAGCATATATTCGTTGGTTAGTAATTATAAAGAACTTATTTTTTGATACTATGTTGTTGTTGTTGTTGCTGTTCGTTAACGAGAATATATACCCTTATGAACTGATATGGCTCATTCGTACGTCGTATTTTTTGTACTTTCTTCTGATTGGTTGAAAGAACGAATCTCATTTACATTTAAGGGTTGTTTATACACTAATTTCTTCAGTAGAATAGTTTTCGCAGTGCTGACATCTCCCCACATCTACGCTTGTTGTTGATAACTTCACGAGGAGTTTCGTTTATTCCCAACGATGTGTCATTTATATTTAATTGTAAACCGGAATGGCGACTGCTACATTGCTTGTATTCCTGTCAGAGGGTCAAATGTAATAAGTATTGCATCACTTTATGCAAATGGTTAAAGCATAAAATCATTTTCATGTTTAGAGTTGGTATTTTCTGAAGGGGGGCGGAGTCTAAAAAGAGATAAGCCTAAAAACTTTACTTTGTTCGTCTTTACTCGTTAGGTACTATGATATGATAATTTTTGGTAAATATTACTCAGTGTTGGATGTAACATCCGCATATGTTCGCTTTATTGACTAAGTTGTTAATGATAGCTGTTTATTCGTCTGGTTGTTGTGTGTTAAGTACATTATGTTCATAGTTTAGCTTTACAGAGAGTAAAAACTTTACTTTGTTTGTCCTTTACCCATCTTAGGTTTACGCCAGGTTAGGTATTACACACTGTTTAGGCCAGGTTAAATGCAATTTTTTTTTTTAAAATATTACAGTGTTAATGTAAAATTAACATTATCATGTTGGAGATATGTTTGATAAAGTGCGAATGGATTGTTTTTGTGAGCCTTGTTAGGTACTTTTACTGTTGATAAGTTTGGACCTTTGTTAATGTTAGCAGTTTATTCGTGCTTAAGATATGTCAGGTTTGTCGTTGTATATTATATTCTTAGTTCTAGCAATGTTATGTTGGCTTTATTAATGTGAAAACTTTGTACGTTAGCATACTTTCGCTGGTCTGTTATGATAATTACACAAGGGTATGGTAAATTTTTGTTAAATATCACCTTGTTAATGTAAAATTAACATTGTTATGTTAAGAGATATGCTGAAAAAGTGTGAATAAGTTACCGTTTTTCTGTTATGTTATGTTAGTTACTTTACTGTTGTTAAGTGTTGAACTTTGTTAACGTTAACAGTTTATTCATGTTTAAGGCATGCCATGTTTGTCGTTGTGTATTATATTCATAGTTCAGATGATGCTAAGTAAGCTTTATTAATGCGAAAACTTTGCTACGTTAGCATATATTGTTTGATCTTCGTATAAAGAGCTTGATTTTATGTTATGTTTATCCAAAATGATACTCAAAATGTGACTTGAATCAATATGATCATAGATCAATAGATCACCGACTGGACAAGGAGGGTGGATGGATGGTGGTTGTATTTACTGATTTACTGCTTTAAGGGTATGTAAAACATGACAATTTTAGAAAAAAATTTGACTTAATCAATAGATCAAATGGATCAATGGATCAATAGATCAATAGATCAATAGAACACAACTGGACAGGAGGGTAGGTTGGCTGGCTTGATTTACTGATTTACTGATTTAGGGTATGTAAAACATAACAATTTTAGTAAAAAATTTGACCTAATCAATAGATCAATAGATCAAATGGACCAAAGATCAATAGATCAATAGATCAATAATCAATAGATCAATAGATCATGATTGGAACAGGACGGTAGGTTGGGTGGCTTTGATTTACTGATTTAACTGCTTTAGGGTATGTAAAAATGACATTTTAGTAAAAATTTTGACTTTATCATAGATCAATAGACTCAATAGATCATAGATCACGAATGGACAAGGAGGCGTGGCTTGGATTGTTGGTTTGATTTACTGATTTACTGCTTTAGGGTATGTAAAACATGACAATTTTAGTAAAAATTTGACCTTAATCAATAGATCAATAGATCAATAGATCAATAGATCAATAGATCACGACTGGACAGGAGGGTGCTTGGATTGTGGTTTTTGATTTATCTGATTTACTGTTTAGGGTACTGTAAAAACGTAAATTTGTATGTTATAAACATAAAAAAAAATACGAAATTTTATTTATTTATTTTTTATTTATTTTTTTTTTCTTGATGGTCCTGAAACCATTATTTTCGAAATCTACAGACCCAATAACATATATAAAGACACCAATATTGTATCATTACACAAATATTTAATAACTCGGCCCGCACCGGAGCCAGCACGTGGCAGCTGTCACTCCTACTCCTCTGAGTCAGATTCTTCTCCATTCTTTCCTTTCTTTTATTCTTTCCTTCATCCTTCTTCATTCCTCCTCCCTCGTTTTGCACCCTGTGCTCTTTTTTCAGTCGAGACCCCCCTAAAGACGGGGTTCCTAGACACCCTATACGGACTTATAACCATCATTTCGAACTCTAGACCTCGATACCTATAATAAACAACCAACATTGTTGTTATACGACTGTTTATTAACTCGGCACCGCAGTGGCCCCAGCACCGGAGCCGGTACTGACTCCAACTCCTCTGTCTCTGATGTCCCCTTCTACTCCTCATCCTCATTCTTCTTTTTCTCTTTTCCTTCTCCATCTTTCTGTCTTCTTCTTCTGTCTTGCATTAAGATGCATTTTTCTTTTTTTCAAATGGGGCCCCCCTCCGGGGGGTCTCTGGACTCCGAAACTGAATCCGACTCAGAATCCGACTCCAACTCCGACTCCGAATCCTTTCTCCGTTTAGTCTTCTACCGATTTTTAATTTTTAGAGGGGCGGCGTCCCCCCTTACGGTGGGACGCAGAGAAACGTAAATCTCGTCTCCGACGAGATTACGTTCATCATATAGCTCACATCCAAATTTTTAGCCCGATACGTTAAGCCTAACACATGGTTTTCAGAACGAATTTGACCTTGGCGCTAAGGGGCGCACACCTTAGGGGTGACTAGGGTCATTAAAACACGCGTGTGATCAGTTTATCATCTACATAGATTATATTCCAAGTTTGAAAGCGATACCCCTATTTCTTCCTAGCGAAAGAAGTGGTCGCTCAACCCCCCCATCACTACAGCGATTAATCGAATGTTAATTATAGTAATTATTTTCTTTCGATTACATTTTTCAATGTAAAAAGCCAATTAGAGCACGTAGAAAGACGATTTAAACGTCAATTTAGGGGTAATCGATCACGATAAATCGATTGGAACCATCAAAAATTATCTACCGATCATTTAAAACCTTCTAAGAACCAAAAATCCCCCTTTGGGGGGCTCCGGCCCCCTTTAGGGAGGCTAAACCTCCAAAAACGGTCTTCCAGACCTTAAAATCCGGTCTCACCGACCTTAAAAACCCTAACTTTGACGTATCAAACGTCAAAAACCAAATGTTGCAAAATGTTGCTTGCAACATTTGCAACATCCGGTTGCAACTTCCGGATGCCAGTTTGGCTGCTAGTTGTGCCCCCTATGCTACTGGCTGCATCGGGAAAGATCTGTTCAAGCATTTGCGCACGCAGATCTCGGGGGTTTACACAATCTGTTTGCTTCAATTTCTGAGCAATCATTATTTTATATGAATGGAAATGTAAATCCATATGCAGAATCCTTCTCAACTGCGGTGATTTCCCAAGCAACAGCAAATGCCCGTCGGAAAAGAACGTCAAGGCGATTACACTGCCGCTGCTCTTACTCGCTCCACATTTTCTGGTGTTCTGATGGATCTGAGTCGGCCATGTGTACTACCAGTTGACTCTAATTGTCTAACCCAAGGCCGAATTGTGTTCGCCTAAGGAACGGGATCGTTACGCGGAATGTTGAACCGTCACCGAAAAGCTCTTTGCATCGCAATCACAGAATTGTTGTTTTCAATTAAAAAGCCCGCCACCGCAATATGAGTACAGAACACACCATGTTCGATACTAAAATGGGAATGTCGGCGGCAGAAATTGAGACCGCGAGCATCTGCCTCCCCCTATTCACCACCGAACAGTGAACCCCCAAAACTACTCAATTCTTTCTCCCGCACCTTGTATATATATATATATATATTATATAATATATATATATATATTATATATATATATATTATATATATATATATATATATATATATATATATATTCTATATATATATATTATATATATTATATATAATTTTTTAAGTTTGCCAATAAAAAATCATATAAATTTTATTAGAAAAAGACTTAAGAAATATTCAATTTAACTATAAAAAATTCACTTGTTGAATAGTGTAGTGACTATAGATGAGCTATATATATAATATATATATATATAATATATATATATATATATATTATATATATATATATATATATAATATATATATATATATAATATATTATATTATCTCTATATATATATTTTATTTGAGTTATGGTGGTGCACAAATGTTCGCTGAAAGCTTTTAGTTTTTTCTCTTCATAATTTTTTCATGATCGGACGTAAATATTAATGAAGACGCAAAGTGTCTATATAGAGATTTTTTTGCTTTCCTCAAAATCATCTCTTAAAATTAAACTTTATTTTGTGCTTCATCAGAACGCTGCCCAACATCACGACGCCCTTTCAACTCTAATTAAATATTTCGTTTCGTTTCCACTTAGCATAACAAATCAATTACTATCCAATTATTCTATAAACGTTTCTTTCATCTCTAATTTGAAGACTCTTTTTCCTTCTCTCTCGTCTCTCTCTCTCTCCTCTCTCTTCTCTCTCTTCTCTCTCTCTATATATATATATAATAATATATATATATATATATATATATATATATATAATATATATATATATATTATATATATATAGATATATATATATATATATATATATATATTATAAATATATATACTATATATATATAATATTATATATATATAATATATGCCCCTTGTATGTTTTTACGACTCGTCAGTTTTTATTTTTTAATTTTGGTTCTTTTTTAACATATTGCTAGTATATGACACTAACAATGAATTTAAGTGGTGACGGACATGATTCAAAAGTTCGAAATATTTTAAATAATTTTGTAAAAATCACATTTATATAAAAAAAAAATTTAAAAATGCAAATATCTCGAAAAGTAACGACCTTCAAAAACCATTACATATTTGAATCTGCATAAAAAACTATTACAACAAATTTAAAAAAAAATAAAAAAATGAAATTATCTTGAAAAAAGAAGACACTTACGAAAAACGCAGTTATATATAGAATCAGCATATAAAGCTTATTAAAAAAATGTAAAAAAAATAAAAAAAAAAAAATTAGGGGGTTTTCCATACCCGGTAAGGGAGGGGCGGAGGAACCTCCGCGATACCCAAATACCAAAGAGCGGGGGTTCCGGAAACCTCCCAGAGAGGGAGAATCAGTTAAATACCTGTCGTCCGGAAGGCCGAAGAGAACCCCGACTCCTGCCATTTTTGCGGTTTACCCTTGGGTATTCATTAGTTAAAAAAAATTTAAAAATGACGGAGTCGTAAAGCGTAACAGGTCCAATATATTTTTGAATCATGTTCGTCACCACTTAAATTGACTGTTAGGATCATATACTAAAAAATATATAAAAAAGAAAAAAAAATATCCCAAAACTGACGGAGTCGTAAAACATAACAGGTCCTATATATTATATATATATATATATAATATATATATATATAATATATATATATTATATATATATATATTATTATATATATATTATATATATATATATATATATATATATTATATATATATATATATATATATATAAGTAGTGATAGGACAGTTTGGCCCCCCCCACGGCTTTTTCTCAAAAAGTATAAGAGCTATCGGTCTGAAACTTGGAATATGTTCTATGTATGGGTTAAGCTCGAAACAGGCGAAATTTCAAGTCTCAAGGATGTATATAGGGGGTACCCCCCGAGAGCGTAGCTCAAAATATCGCTTGCGCCCTTGTGGTGGCTTCCGAGCGGGTGAGATTAGGCTTAAGACGAGCTTAGGCTTGTGTGTGATGACGTAATCTCGTCGTAGACGAAATTACGTACCCCTGCGTCTCCCCGTAAGGGGAAACGCTGCCCCCTAAAAAATTAAATTGTTCGTAGAAGACTGAAATTTGATACGAAGATTCGATTCCCGAAAGGAATCGATTCTAAGTCGAAAAACGATTCCTGCAAGGAATCGTTTTTTACGCACTCCGACTGCGGCTCAACTCCGGCTCCGACATCGATTCTGGCTCCAACTCCGACTCCGCTTCAGCCAGCGCGAACGAATCTGGTTCAGCCTCTGAAGTTTTTTCTTATTATTATTATTATTATTATTATTATTATTATTATTATTATTATTATTATTATTATTATTATTATTATTATTATTATTATTATTATTATTATTATTATTAAATGATTTTTAGGCATCGGCTCCTGCTCAGCCTCTGAGTCCGATATATATCTACAAGGGTTAGAGTTATCGTATGGGGTTAAAATTTAGAGGAGTGTTAGATGGTGACGTAACCTCGTCGTAGAAGAGTTGTCCCCCTGGGTCCCCCGAAGGGGGGACACCACCCCCCTTCAAACATTAAATTGTTCGTATAATTTCAAATTGTTTTCATATATGTAATTAACAGAAAGAATTGTAAAATCTGAGGAGTCGGCTCCGGCACCGGTGCTGGAGCCGGTGCGGTGCCGAGTTAATAAACATTCGTATAACAACAATACTGGTGTCCTTAAAAGGTTAATAGACATCCGTAGATCTCGAATATATGGGTTATAAGTCGTATAAGGTGTCTAGGCCCCCATTGAGGGGGGGGGGGCCTCAACTGAAAAAAAAGCACAGAGTGCAAAATAGAGTTGGAAAGAAAGAATGAAGAATGAGGAAGGTGGATAGATGAAGGAAAAGAATGAGAAGGAAGAGCGACCGCGCATAGTGGGGGATGAACAACTGCACGGTGCTGGCTCCTGGTGCGGTGCCGAGTTTATTAATATTTGTGTAATGATACAATATTGGTTTTCTTTATATATTTATTGGGTCTGTAGATTCGAAAATAATGGTTTCAGGACCATCAATAAAAATAAAATAAAAATAAATAAATACATAAATATAATAAAATGAAATTTCTTGTTCTTTCTTTATGTTTATCAACTTAATCAATTTACCGTTTTAACATCACCCCTACAATCAGTAAATCAGTAATCAAACACCCCACCCAAACCCTACCATGATCTATCGATCTATTGCATCTATTGATCTATTTCTATTGATCTATTGTTCAAGTAAAATATTTTCTAAAATTGTCTGTTTTACATACCCTCAAGCAGTAAATCAGTACATCAAACCACCATCCCGCACCTCCTGTCCATCCTTGATTCTATTGAATCTAATGACTCAGGTCACATTTCGAGTATCACTATAGATAAACATAACATAAAAACATCTTTAAATACAAGATCAATCTATATGTTGAGGTAACAAAGTTTCCACATTAATAAAGCTAACAATAGATCACCTGAATAAGAAATATAACCACCAACGAACATTACCTGACACATCTTTAAGAAGAATAAACGGTTAATATTAACAAAAGTTCCATACTTAACAACAGTAAAAGTAAATAACAATTCCATAAAACGTAACTTATTCACACATTGTCAAACGTATCACTAACATAACAATGTTTAATTTTAACATAAACAAGATGTTAACTCCGATCGGTTATTGTAAATTTTATGGTAAAACTACTTTGCGTAGTAATCTATATAAAAATTAATTATATACTTAACGATAGTTATATATGAAATATGTTGTAATTTGTTGGTAATCTAGATACTATCTAGATCAACTTATATAGAGTAAAGTAAAAATATGCATAGCGCTTTTTTTCCAACCACTCATGCTATGAAGTATCTATTAAAGAAATTATAGAATGTATAGTTTTATCTTCAGTTCATCAAGGAGCACTCTTCGTCTTCTCGCGATATACTTTAGAGCCAAGAATCATAGCCGCCAGCATCCCGAAAGCAACATTGGCATGTAACTAAAAAACTATAACAGCTACAGGAAAATAAATACATTTTTTGATTTCAGCAAAGCAATTTCATCGATGAAACTTCATGATGATAAACATTCTAATATTTTTAATAACACCTTAAATATTAGTATCATATTAGTTCTGGCAGCGTACACTCTCAGTAACCTTCCCTTTCTGCAGTAGTACGAGAGCAAGAGTTACCAAATATATTTTTTAGTAATGCTCTCTCCTTCCATCTCATTTTTTTATTTCTTTTTAGAGGTTCGAGCCAACGGTGGGACAGAGGGGGACGAAGTCCCCCTTATCGTCCCCCGGTAGGCCGAGAAACCTCGACTCTGTCCATTTTTGTGGTTTACCCTTGGGATATCTTTTAGCTTAAAAAAATCGACATTTGGCAACTTTGGATGCTCCATCTAAGCGCTAGAGCTCCTTTTCGTTCTTCTCAAAAAACGATCATTATCATAGTTTCCAACATTTTTAACAATTTTAAATTTTTCAAAAGCGTTATTTTTTAAATTTCATCGATAAAAATGATTCCTGATTAATAAAATGTTATTTATTTTCCTGTAGCTGTTATAGTTTTTTAGTTACATGGCATGTTTGCTTTCGGTATGTTGACCTATCATACTTTCAGGGAAAAATCTGTCTTGCTAAATAGTAAATTAAAAACTCCTAGACAACAGAGGCAGGCCTATACTAATTAGTTGCAGAACCAGTAAGGAGTAACAAGCACTTGACAATATTATATATATTATATATATATATTATATATATATATATATATATTAATATATAGATTTTATAATTATATATATAATATATATATATATATATATATATATATCACAAGATGGGATATAGAACAAATAAAAATGTGACAATTCCCTGAACTCATTTAATTAAAATAGAAATAAAAGATTATTTGTCTAGGGTGTAATCTACCTCGCAAATCTTAACCTTGGTTACAAGGGTTTCCAAATAATTCATAAACCTTCACGATTACTTCTGATTATTCTGTAAAAATACAAATATCTTCAGGCTAAGATCGGACTCCTTAAGTTATTCGGTAGTAGAATAAATTATCAAACAATCTCTTAATTAATCTCTTTAAAAATGCGTCTTCTTTTCAATTCACAAATATCATCTGTATTATAAATCGTATTCAATAGAGGATACACAGTTCTTCTCAAATGAATTCTCAAACAATCTCTTAATTAATCTCTTCGAAATGTGTCTTCTTCTCAATTCATAAATATCATCTGTATCATAAATTGTATTCAATTGAGGATACACAGTTTTTCTCAAAGGACCTCGGGGTCACGTCCAATATTCTTACTGATCAGGTATTCATAATCACAACGTGAAGTTTTTCTTCTAAACAATAGCTCCTGATATTCATTACTCACGATAATTTTGCTGATTAATTCTTGCAGTAGTTTTCAGGGCTTTCTCTTATTAGTTAGATCCTATAATAACTTAATGACAAAATATATATGAACGATCGTTGAGGACACGAAGTCTTCAGACGATGAATTTTGAATGAGAGATCCACCGACCGACACGAAGTCTTTAGACGATAAATTTTGAATGAGAGATCGACCGACCGACACGGAGTCTTCAAACGATAAATTTTGAAATAGAGATCGACCATTAGGGAATTAATTTTCTTATATTTATACTATCCTGTAGTATCCAAGATGTTGATGAGCGAAGTCTCCTTTTGACTCCTTTTCCCATGAAATAATTTCACCTTAATAAGAAATATATTTCAAATTTCCTATTGAATAATTTTAAATGGAATTATTCTTAAATTCTTTAAATTTTGTAAAAATAAAAATATTTCAAAATGATATAATTTACCTCCTTTCGTGAGGCACTCAATCTTGAAGCTGATGGTACATTTAACATTACATACTTTTCTATTTAGAAGGAAAACCGGGCTTTTCCTTTAAACTAAAACGTTAATTTTCAACTTTCCTCAACCGGAATCAAAGAACTACTATCCGATGAAATAGTATCTCCAAGATGAAGATATGATGATGCTTCTTCTAAATGAGTTTTTAATTGCTCCCCAATTGTCATCTTTTCATCATCTTTAATCGCTAATCCTTATTTGCGCCTTTAACTTCTTCTCCTATCTTTCTCTCAAGTTCTTCTTTCTCTTCTTTTATCTCTTTCTTATAAAATTCATTTGCTTCTCCATTGGCGGGTATTTCGCTCTCCAACGTACTTTTAACTAAATCTAAATCACTCAACCTTTTCAATTGTTTAGATTCCATTCCTCCTGAACTTTCTTTGATAGTTTCAGAACCTTCCAAATAAATCTCCCTTTTCTTTTCACTTCTCCTTTCAGATAGTTGTTCAAGGATCCTTTCCCTTTTAATTTTCCCAGAATTTAAATTTTCTTCTTCTTTCGACTCATCTAAGGACTTACCTTTAGGCACTTCAATAGATTCAATTTTAGTTTCATTAGCAGAATTAATTATTGAATCTTCAACTGATGTGTCCATCACTTCAGACTCCTTTACTGATTCATAACCTTTTGAAACTTTTTCTAATGAACTATTGTTCCAACTTACAGAATGCGCAAGACTATAACTTAGAATCCCTCTCAAAATTGATTTACAAAGGCCAATATGACATTCCGACTCAAGAAGTCTTCTCTTTTCAAATCACTTTCTCCAATTAACTTTTCATATAAGCCTTGATAATGAAGTTTCTCCTTTCTTAATTTCTTTATAACTGATTTGAGATACTGAATTTCATTTTCTGCTGAAATAAATTCTTCTCTCGTAATCTGTTGAACAGAGGCGGTCTCTTCTTTGCATCTTCGTTTTCCAATTGCAGCAACATCTTCAGGTGTGCACTGAGTTGCTGTAACTTCATTTCTGGCTTCATCTAAATCTTCAATTTGGAGATTGTGTAATTTGTTTTTGAGCTCTACTATCTCAACAATATGGCCTGAATTTTCTTCACACTTCGGAAAAGAATTCAAGATAAAAAATTTTTATAAGTTTGTTCCTGCAGTACAATGAAAATCTGCAGCATGAGTTCCTTGACTTTTCAAGTTCTTGAATTTGACGTTCAAATTCTATTACTTTTCTTGAAAGGTAATCTGTCTCTGACATTGTCAACTTCTTGTCGTTCTCCAATGTTTTTATTCTCTCTTGTAAATCTTTCTTCAAAGTTTTATTTTCTTCATCCTTCACGTTTAAGGACTTGCGTAAACTTTCATTTTCCGCAGACAACTTGTTTATTCTTTCAGTAAGCTGAGAGGTTTTCTTAATTACCTCTCCTTTTCGTTCTTGTGATGTTTCGATACTATACTTTTCTTATTTATTGTCTGGCAGCTGCGTACTTGCGTCTCTTTCGCCTGGGAACCTATCACTAGATCATAGATAGCATCAGGTAAGGTTATCGCTTCAACGCGTCCTGAGTAATAAGGCGTGTCAACATCAATCATGGCTACCGGAACATCTCTGATCGTATTATCAATGAGGAGTTTAGGCACCCTTGACTTGACATCATTACCATTTGCGACATGTTGATGACTGGTACTGCCCACTTAAAATTGAAGCCTTCTGAGCACAAGCTCATGTTCTCTCTGTGCTGCTTCTCTGGCGACTTCTCTTTCTTCTGCTTCTATGGAAGCTTCTTTTTCTACCGCTTCTCTGGCAGATTCTCTTTCTGCTGTTTCTCTGGCAGCTTCTCTTTCTCTATACAATTCTCGAAAATGAATGGTTCTGAACAGATCTCCCAACTATTGGGACAACAAACAACGTCAATTAATTCTCTTCACTTCTTTCAGAAGTAATTCCGGACACAGGCCACCAATTTATTGTCACAAGATGGGATATCAAATAAATAAAAACGTGACAATCCCCGGAATTCGTTTAATCGAAATAGAAACAAAAGAGTCTGTTCGTTTAAGGGTGTAATCCACTTCGCAAATCTCAATCTTGGTTACAAAGATTTCCAAATAATTCATAAACCTTCACAATTACTTCTGATGATTCTGTAAATACACGAATATCTTCAGACTAAAATCGGACTCTCCAGGTTATTCAGTAGTAGAATAAATTCTCTAACAATCTCTTAATTAATCCCTTCAAAATGCGTCTTCTTCTCAATTCACAAATATCATCTGTATCGAAAATAGAATTCAATGGACAATACACAGCTCTACTCTAGTGACTTCATGTCACGTCTAATATTCACAGTACACTGTTCTCCTCAAGTGACTTCAGTCAGCGTTCAATATTCTCTAGTGACTTCAGGTCACGTAGAATATAGTTCTTCTCAAGAGGCTTCAGGCCACATCCAATATAGGCTTGCTTATCCATTCTATGCGACTTGTAGTTCGGAGTTGTATAGATGTTCTA
>JABUQX010008334.1:17500-32500 GCA_015478945.1 Trachelipus rathkii
ATTACTATATATATATTGTTATATTATATTATCTTATATATATATATATATATATATATTTAATATATTATATATAATATCATATTATATATATATATATAATATATAATTTAATAATTATAATATATATATATTATATATATAATCATATTCATGTAAAATCTGCTTTTAAGCAAAACCGAGCTCATATTATTGACAAAAATACTCGCTTGTTGAATCTACACTTTTATCAGAGATCTAGATCAATGGTCCCTCGCAAACGGTCGAACTAGCAAAGTTGTGTTAACCACTTGGGCACGATGAGCTAAAACAGAATACCGCTACAATAAGAGACTGCCTATGTCAGGTCAAATTACCTCAAAGCCAACGCATCTTTCACTCACACTCAGAGTCAAAGGAACACAGGACCCATGTAAAGAAGGAATCACTCATAACTGGAGAATATATTTTTATTGTTGTAAATACTGCCTTTAGGTAAACCGCAGCTTAATATGTATTGATAAAAATACTCCTTGAGTACCAGGAATAGATCCCGAGCCCTCGCCGACGAAATAGTGAGTGTGTTGACCACTTTGGGGCAACGATGAGCTAAAAAGATACCGCTACAATAAGGACGTGCAATATGTCAGGTCAGATAGCCTCAAGCCACGGCATCTACCGCTCACACTCGGGTGTCAAAGGCAACACGCGAACCCATGTAAGGTGAGAACACTCGACTAACCGGAGAACATATACTTGCATTGATTGGTTAAAATACTGCTCTTAGATAACGCAGCTCAAATATGTGTTGATAAAATATCTTGAGTGATTCTACACTTACCAGGATTAGATACTCTCACTCCTTATTGCTTGAGAAGAGGGAAATACCCTTTCCCTTTTCTTAAACAATTAGCTCTTCTTACTCTTGAAGCCACTATTTTTTCCATTTAACAACTTACATTTACAAACAAACCTCTGCCTGGACTTAGTAATGGGATTCACCCTCTTTCTCCATTCTAGTACCTTATTCATGGAAACTAAATAGACATTTCTTCTATTAAACCATCCTTTACCTCTCAACACAACCTAGCTTCGACCCTATGTTGAATTGATATATTTGTTTTACACTGGTTCAACCAAATGACCCCCACTTTCATAATCAATTTCATTCACTCACAATCCACCAGCATAAAATTTACCATGGAACCCTCTAACAACAAAACTTTACCTTTCCTCGACACCCTTCTTACTTGGAACACCAGTCCCATTTTCTCTAACAGTGTCTATAAAAGACCACTTAACCCCTCCTTGTTTCTCTTCTCACACCCAACAAAATCAGTGTTTTAAGATCATTTTCCTTGAGCCTTTAGTGATATGTTACGTCTCACCTTTCCTTACAAAACGAAATCAACATACAATTTTTAACACTAATCACTAACACTCATTACCCCAAACACATTATATCTCCCTCAATTTTTAAACAAGCAAAAAAGAAATTTTACAACCCTCTTATAAAACCCCCTAGCAACACTCTTGTCTACTACCCATTCTTCACATCACCTAATTCAAAATTATTAACCCTTACTTGCAATTTTACCTCAGATATAACCTCCGTCCAGCAGCAAACCTCTCTAAAAACGTTATTTCAACCCCCTCCTCCACACTTGCAATACATCTAACAATGCGTTTACGAAGGACTTGGTTCTTTCGCACTTTGTCTGTTGATATCAAGTAGAGACAAATAGGACTATTGTAGATCCCAAATTAGCCAACATAACATGACCTTACTCTAGACTCGCAAAATCGTGTACTCACCCTTCACAGAACCCTTACTAAAACACAACATTAATGATCACATGACATCATACCCCATTTTACAAGTTCTGGATCCGACAAAACGAAAAATCAACCTAACCTAAAGTAACAAATTTTCCAAAATTTAACTGAAACCATGTTCCTTCACCTAAACCAAATTATGAACACAACACCTATGTTTTTTTTCGAAAAATATCCAAAACTTAATTTAAGCTAACTGTTAATTCCCATTATATTATTTTTACACTATTTTCAGCACCACATCTTACTATTTATCATAAATTTTATTTCAGTCTTTCAAACTGAGCTTTCGGCAAGGAGAATGCTGCAATATAAGCTTACGCTTTTCTCTACTATTCTGAAGACAGCTAATATTATGTAATAAATTCAATATTTAATTTTACTTGCAAGTTTCTTACTAATATTTCTAGGCCTTTAAAATATTACTTAATAAACTCAGCGTTTAAAGCTTTGAATCTCATTATATATTGATACTATATATATTATTATATAATTTTATATATATATATATATATTATATATATTATATATATATATATATAATATATCATGATATATATTATATCATATATATATATACTATATATATTAAATATACTATATAATATAAATACTATATTATATATACTATATATATATATACTATATATATATATACTATATATATTATTATATTTAATATTATTATTTATACTAATATATTCATATATATATAATATATATTGATATATATCTATATAACTATATAAATATAATTACATATATATATATATATATATATATATATTATATATATTATAATATATATATAGTATATATATATATATATTATATAAATAAATATATATATATCTATATCATATATATATATATCATATATATATTAATTATATATATATATATTATATATATATATATATATATATATATTATATATAGTATATATAATATATATACTATATATATATTATATATGATATATATATATAATATATATATATATCATATATACCTATATTATATATATGTATTAATATATTATATATTATAATATAGATACAGCTATAATATATATATTATATATAATATAGTATATATATATTATATATATATAATATATCATAATATAATATACTATATATCTATATAATATATATATATATTACCTATATAATATAATATAAAATATCTATATATATATAGATATACTATTATATATAAAGTATAAAATAAAACTCATAATTATATATATAAATAGTATATATATATATATATAATATATATATTTAATATATATAATATTTATTATATATATATATATATCATTATATATTATATATATATATATAATATATATATATATTATAGTATTATATATATATATATATATATATATTATATATTATATATATTTAAAATATATTATATATAGATAATAATATATTACTATATATATGATATATTATTATATATATTATATACTTATATATATATAATCATATACTATATATATATATATAGAAATCACTATTATATATATAATAGATATATAGATATTATATATACTTATATACTATATATATATATTATATATTATATATATATTATATATTATATATAATATAATATATTTATAAATATATTTTATATATAATATACAATACACTATATCGATTACATATATAGGCTATGGAAACATATTTTTGTCACTAGATATATAAAATTAAATAATCATATATATATATATTATTATATATTATATTATATATTTATATTTAGTATATATATATATAATATATATATAATATATATAATATATATATATAGTATATATATATATATATAATATATATATATATATATTTATATATTAATATATACATAACAAATTATTCGAAAATTTCCATGATTTTGGATCCGGAATTTAAAGCGAAATTTTGATTTGAAGCACCTTGAAAATTAGGGGCCTTGAAGAAATATTATGTATTCCTTTTCCGCTAACTAATACACAACTCCACTTCTTCAGTGCCTAAATAAATGTTGGTTAAACTGCTTATATAGGTTTCATTGTTATTTGGTTTAGATCTAAATTTTAACTGTCTCAATTTAGTAAACAGCTACAAATGGCCACCAAATACATCTGGCCAACGACTAACACATTTGTGTCTGATATTGCTGTATGTGCGAATCTCTTCTCTCTCTCCTCTACTCTCTCATCCTCTCTCTCTCTCTCTCGCTCTCTCTCTTCTCTCTCTCTCTCTCTCTCTCTCTCTCTCTCTCTCTCTCTCTCTCTCTCTCTTCTACTTGGCATTATGTAAGCGGAGAACATTACTCTTTCAGAGAGCAACTATCTTTAGTTAGTAGGCTCCTCAATTTGAATAACAATTTTCTTTTTTATCTTCCTTGACTCTTTATTGTTTCGGGGGGGGGTTTCCAAAAAATGCTCCTCTTTGTTGCCTTGAAGCCTTCGGACAAAATTTTGTGAGTAACGCAAAAAGAAAAGGAGAAAAAAAGAGAGAGAGATAGTCTCGATTATGAATTTGATTTCAAAATTTAAAGTGGCGAGTCACTTTAAATTAAAATAACATTGAATGTAGGAATAAAGATAGCTCTTAAAATTTCGAAGATCTTTCAATTAAACTCCTCTTATTTTTGCACATTTTATCTTAATTTTCCACCCTTCTTATATATATATATAGGTATTATATATACTATATAGTATATATAATATATAATATATATATAATATATTTATAATATATATATATATATATATATATATATATCAATTATATATATTTATAACTATATATATATATATAATATACTATAATATATATATACTATATATATATTATAATATATTAATAATATATTATATTATAATATATACGTATATATATCATACTATATATACTATACTATAAATATATATATTATATATATATATATATATATATTTATATAAATATATACATATATATACTATATATAATAATTATATATATATATATTAGTATATATATAAATATATTTATACTATTATATATAATATATAAATATATATATATATAATAGATATATATATATATATATATAATATATAATAATATATGATACATAAATATATATATATATATATATATATATATATATTATAATATATATATATATATATATATATATATATATATATAATATATATAGATAGATTATATACTAATACTATACTAATACTATAATATATATATATACTATATTATATATATATATATAATATATTATATATAGTATTTATATATATAATATATTATATATATATTATATATATTATATTTATCTATATAATATATATATATTATACTATATATAGCGTATATATAGTAATTAAAATATGCTATAATACCTATATTAAAGTATATATGATAATTAAATCATAATTATAAGTAATTATATATTAAATATATACTATATATTAATATTATAATAATATATAGTTAATATAGTTAAAAACATAGATATAATATATATATATATGATATATATACCTATATAATATATAAATATAATATATATATATTTTTTATTTTTTTTTTTTTTTTTTTTTTATTTTACAGGTAATCACCATTCACGGGGCAGAGCCCTTTTCAAGGAGGGGCATAACAATAAAATTATTGGGAAACCGCCACCAATCCCAGCTAAGGCAAATCTCTCAGGTGAGCGCAGGACGGTGCGGCTCTTAAAGAGAGAAAGATTAAATATAGTTGGAAAAAACAGAAGAAGGCAAGGAGTTCCACAGAACAGACGAGTAGCTGGAAAGAAAGAGCACCACAAACGAACAAGTCTGGGGTTCTCAATACTCACACAAAATTCATTTGAAAGCAAGGCACCCCTTGTATTGCGAGGCGACGCAATGGAGGTGCAATACGAGCGGCCAACTCCCTTGAGCAAAATCTACCGCTGTAGACCTATAGAAAAGAGTTAGTGCGCCAACGTCGTCACTTCGCAGAGATAAAAGATCAAGAGAGTTAGGAAATACTATAGACTTTATTAGTTTTTGGCCTAGACTTAAACCCTTATCTAAAAGAAGGGTGGAGGCCGGAGCCCTCCAAATGTCGAGAACACGATCCATACAGGGCGAATAAGGCCTTATATAACTGGAGTAAGCTGTGCAGAGGAAAAAAAATTCCCCGCAACCTTGACAGAAACTCCACAGTTCGTTGAGGCCACCTTAGACAATCATTGAAAATATGAGGTCTTCCAGACAATTTATTGTTTATGTTAAGACCAGAATGTTTATGTTATTCCACAGGGAGAGACCGTTAGAGCCGACGAAGGAGGCAGGAAAGTTGGGAGGTGTGTTTTTTGAGAGGAGATTTAAAAAATTTGATTTTTTTAAAGAGATGAATTCACCCGGTTGCGGTGACCCCACCGGGAAATCCCATCCACGTCGGCAAGAATAGAATCGAAAGCTGAAGACGAGAGGAAACTCTAGAAGCAAAGAAGGGAGCAGATTTAAGTGGAGTAGAAGCAAGGGAGGTATGAGTCATCGGCTAAGAGTGAAACAGAGTTAGAAGTACAGCTGAGGAAGTCGTGATGAAAAGTAGGAAAAAGTTGGAATCTAGAACGAACACTTTGCGGAAACACCAACAAATTAACAGAAAGAGGGAAGAGGTCGCTCCATCAACGAGTGCTGGTATAGAGCGATCTGGAAGAAAACTAGACAAGAGTAAGCAAGAGAAGGAGGAAACCAAAGGAAGGGAGCTTAGAGCAGCGAAGTGAAGCAGCTGCCAACCGGTCAAAAAGGGCTTTGGATATGTCAGCGGCCACCACGCAAGACTCCCATGGTCCCTAAGGGGCAGAAGACATAAATCAGTTAGATAGTAAAGTATGTCACCAGTTGACCTCGCACGACGGAAAGCATACTGATGATCTGAAAAGAAGGGATGAGACTCCAGATGATCCAGGAAATGAGAGTTAAGAGAGTTTCCAAAGATCTTAGATAGAATACAGGAGATATGAGGCGATAGTTAGAAGGATCAGAACGGTCGGGGGATACCTTTTTTCGGGGATCGATTTGGACAATGGCGCGCTTCACACTGAAGGGAAAAAGTATTAGTATTAGGACATTAGAGAGTTAGAGTTGAACGAGGGACAGGGCGCAGCTCAGAAGCACGACTCCCTCCAAAACACGGGGAGGAATGCCATCCGGCCACTAAGCCTCTGACGTTCATAGATCTCAGGATACCATGCACACAGTGTAATCCCACAGGTAAAGACATGGAAACCTGCAGAGGAGAAGGAGTAGGAGGAGGGATCCCAGAATGTCCAGGTTAGAATTAGATGAAAAAAGGAGGCGAAGAGATTGGCCTTTTCAGAAGGAGAGTTAGCAAACAGAACCATCGTCAGAGCGAATAAGGGAGGAAAGGAGATTTACAAAAGTTAGTTAGAGATGTTTTTGGCAAGGGGCCAAAATTTTTATCGGTAGGGAACCAACAGGTTGTCGCACTTTCTTTTTAGTGAAAGTGCGCTTAGCCTGTCGAAAAGTATCCCCTGCCAAACGGATTCCGAGCAGAATGAAATTTAGTAAGAGAGTGTTAGGAGAACGAGAGTTTTTCCATGCCGATACGCACTGGTTCTCTCCTAATGGCCAGAGAACACGTGTCATTAAACCATGAATTTTGGCGAGAAAGATTTGTGAAGATGGAATGAACTGCTCATCCCATCAACGATGAATTACGGCACCCACCTTTTCAGCGGTGACCGAGGCCTCCCCGAGTCAAGGCAGGATTCATTCCAAGAAGTTAGCCAAAAAAACAACGCAATCCCCCCAATTGCCCCGATTAAAGTGCAAGAAAGTACGTTTAGGCATGGTGGAGCTGCTGGAGAGAGAAATGCTATAATTAAGAGCTACAAGATTGTGTCAGAGTTACCCAATAGGGGGAGAAATGGTGTATTTAAAACGAGAAGGAATAGTGGTGAAACATAAGTCAAGCTTATTCAAGAATTGGTTAGGACGATCTGGAATATTTGTAGGTTCCTTAAATTAACTGTTACCAGATCGTTGAGAAATACTGAATGTTTTGGCCTCCGCCCCCCGCCTGCATCAGTGTGAGAGGAGCCAACCACTCAGTGTGGTGTACACTTGTAAATCCCTAAATAGAGGACTTCAGCATTTGGATGGGAAGAAGTAAACCAGTCTCATGAAAGTAGTAAGATAGTCATAAAATTTTGTAACCAAAATCTGTTCATTTAGGGAGCCGAGCATAGGTAGTACAGAAACACAAGATATATGAATTAGTAGCGAAGAATGGCGAGAAAGATTTTAGCCACAGGAACATCGAAATAGGCAGATCAAGATGTCTCGAGAACGTGTGTACAGGAGTGTTTATGTTTATATAGCCACAGACTCCACCATTTAGTCGGAAAATATAGAAAAAGTTATAGTTAGGGAGATATTAAGTTATATGGGAAAAAGAGAATTCCCTGAGCCCAGCTGAGGTCTTCAGACAATCAATACACAATGTTAGGTGAGAGTTAAGAGAGCGTGATATTCACACAAGATTCGATTAGCACGGCAGGCCGCGAACGTTAGCAAAGTCAATAGAAAAAACCCCCGCCTGCGCCCACCACCCCACATCTACATTCGACCAGTCATTCGATCAACCGCTCGCACAAACAAACGCACACAAGCTCTAAAAGTTTAAAAATTTACACGTTTTACTCAATCCACACCAACTCACACGACACACAACACAACACACATTACACACACAAAACACACACACAACCACACAAAGCGATCGTGTACTAACAGTATAACTGTTAAAACAAAGTTTAAAAAAAAAAAAGATTTATCCAGGTGATAGGTAAACACTTGAGACTATAGTGCAAACATTTTAAGAACTTCACAGCTTCGAAATAACACATTTTAAGGAACCAAATACACAAATTTTGAAATATTGTTAAGACAATGGTTTAAAAAATTTGCACGTTTACTCAATCTACACACACACACACACACACAAACACACTAGCGATCGTGTACTAACAAGATACTAAACTAAATGTTAGAAAAAAAACAAATTAAACAAGTATCTAAGAGGTGGATGAGTGTAAACTTGGAGATATTTAGTTTTAAAACCTAAAAAATTAATAATATATATAATATATTATATATAGATATATATATATATATATATTATATATGATAATAATATCATATATATATATTATATATATATATATATATATACGATATATCATATATATACTATAATCTAATATATACTATATATATATATATAGCATAAATATCTTTAAAATATTTCTTTTTAATTTTGCAAATTTTTTTTATATGTAAGATGTATTTATATAGACGTAGTATAGGATATAGTATATAATATATATAAGGATATATAGATATAAGATATATTACGATATATAGATATAATATATATTTATATATATAAATATTATATATATATAATAATATAATATATATATATATATTTAATATTTATATATACTATATATTTATATATACTATACATAATATATATATATATATATATTAAAGTATATAGTATATATATATATATATATATATATATGTATATATATATATTATATATAGGTATATATATATATATTTATATATAATTATATTATTATATTATTATATATATAATATATATACTATATAATAATATATTATATATTTATAATATATAATATATATATTAATATATTACATATATATATAATATAATATATATTATATATAATATATTAACTATAAATATATACTATATATTATAATAATATATATATATATATATTATATATATATATATTCTTACTAATACATAATTTTTTGGGGGAGTCAAAATTTGGATCTTCTTAATTCAGCGTTGTTACACGGACGTCAGATTATGATGTTGTAAGACGAATACCACAAAATTTTTAAGATTCTGTGCGACCCATCTGATACCCCTTGCGACCACACCCATTAACCGACCACCATTCACCCAACGGTACGTTACTAATATTTTGTATTTACAAAATAAAGTTTTTCCTGGAAAGCCATCTTTATTTCATTGCTTTTTCTAACACAAATATATATCATAGTATATATATAGTATATATATATATAGTATATATATAATATATTTATATATATTATATTAATATATATATATATATATTATATATATATAGTGTTGGGATTATATAATATTACACTATATATATATATATTATATATATACTATATATATATATAATATATATTATATATTACTATATATATATATATGTATATTAATAATAAGTATAACACCTTTAATACCTACTGACCACACTTGTCCTTTTCAATTGAATTCTGGAAGTTTTTCGTGACTCTAATACATTCAAAATATATGAATGCCTACTGTTGTATCCAATTCTAGCCTCCGAAGCTTGGGTTACTAAATGTACATTACGTTCTACTCCCTGATTGTGACATGGAAAGGAAATAATATGTATGGGTTCAGTTTTCATTTTCAGCAGATCATCATTTCCAATTTCTTTTTGAAGTGGTGGCTCTGTTATATTTTCCTTGCTCCAGTCGATCATATTTGGATAGTCATCTGCAATAAAGTTTAATGTTGATGGAAGTTCAACATTTCTTGCATTTATATTTTGTTTGCTTACGTGTAGTATTCGGTGAATAGCTAACTCTCTTATCTCCTCTCTTGTGTCCACCAACATGGCTAGCAATATGTTTTCTGGATTCGCAAAGTACGAGTTGTGTGTGAGCAACTGTTTCATAATGACAGCATATTTGTGTTTTACTTTGTTAACCATGGACATCAAATACCAGAAATTTACAGCTCCATCGGTTGCTTTGGGGTGAGACTTTAATTTAAACCATCCTGGTGCATAAACTTTCATTATTATTTCTACTAGATCCCTAAGGTTTTGGGATGGTTCCTCGTTTGAAACATATAACCGTAATATTCTGCTCGCTTTTGTAAGCCACCTTGCATGATGAAAATAGTCCCTGTAGATTTATTTGCTAATGATGAGGAAATTCGTCCTGAACATACGCTTGTGCACATTTCGTGCAAATATTTTTGGTCTGTGCCTAACTGTTGTACAATGTCTTCGGGAACCTGCCCAAGGTTGCAATGTACAGGCACAAAATGCAGTATTTCTAATTTAGTTAAATCTTCCTGAATTTTTCTTCCAATAACCACTTCAAAAGTTCTAGGACCGGTTGTTATTCCATCTATTAACTAAAATACATGACGGAATGGTAATTAATTAGCATGTAAGAGACAAATGAACCATTGCAATGGTCTCTCAAGATATATTTCTATTAACTTTATCACTCCACCAACCCTTCCAGTGTTGACCGGGGTACCATCACAAAGAAGAGCTTTAATGGAATCCTTGCTATTTGAATCAATTATGCAAGTCAATATTTCATCTGCGATAGATCTAGCCTTTCCATCATCTGGAGTAACATGTGTGTTGTAAATATCTATCGGTTCTTTAACAAGAACGTAATATTTTTCATCTTCAAACCCTTCTCTTGTCTTGGTCCTATCCTTTCTGCCATCAAATCCAATGCATTGAATGTTTGTATTTTTATATTTCATTTTCTCGACAGTAACTTCACCAGTATGTTGCCTCTGTCTTTGAACCTTTTTCTTATCCAGCATATTGGGTTGGTTTAAAATACCCATATCTTTCAATGCTGCATTGACAATTGCTGCAGCTGCTCTAGAGCTAACACGGTATCTGTCAGCCGTTATTGAAAGATTTTCACATGTAAATCTATTCTGCATATGTTCACGGGGCTCACAATCTGGTCGAAATTCATCATCATTGTTACTTTCCTCCATTTCCATTATTTCTCCTTTTTATATTCTAAATTTGCTTCTCTGCTGGATGAAGGATATCTAACATCTATTGATATACCTCTACCTCCTCCCATAATAAGGTTTCTGTCGCTTTTCAATATATGTCTCTCGTTTTTCTCTTGCGTTCTTTTTCTGGCACCTGACCTGTAACGGTAATATAAATCGGTCCCAGTTGACATATCCTTTCCTTCTGTCCAACGAATGCTTCCCATCAATGTTTGGTATTCTGGTTTTACATCTACAATCTTGGCGTTTTCCATTGTTATCGCAACAATTGCAGGTACAAATGTCAAACATTTGGTCATATGATTTTAATGTTTCATAAAGTCCTCATTACGGCGTGATTTTGGAATCTTATTAAGCTTTACTGCTGATTCTATAAGCCTTTCAACTTTCGAACATATACCCTCATGTGTTCTATAGGGGAAAGAAAATTTATTCCATATCTTTTCCAGATTTTCCGCAACAATTTTATAGCAATGTTTAGAAGTTGCCGAGCCTTTCGTCAGATCCTGTTACCTTCTCATAACAAATATGTAGTGTCGATACACGTCTGCTTTGGAAGGAGTCATCGACGGTTGCTGCAATATATATATATAATATAATATAAATATATATATATATATTATATTATATATATATATATATATATATATATACTACTACTATATATATAATATATATATATATATATAAATATATATAGTATATATATAATATATAATATATATAATATATATATATATAAATTAATAATTATATATATATATATATATACTAATATATATTATATATATATATATATATATATATATATATTACTATATAGTATATATGAAAGGCGTGGTTGAATGTACTAAAAGCAAGAAAGAAAAAAGAAACAGATGCTGGATTATATAAGGAGGAAAAAGAAATACTAAAAGCCTAAAAGGTGCATACGTGAGAAAAAAAGAGGTCAATGAACAGTTTGGAAGGAGGAATGAATGAGGACATACAAGGGAATATAGCAAGCTCCTCTGGAAGAAGCGCGTAAGGCTTAAGAACTGATAAATAGGAGGAATCTGCTTTAGAATAGATAATACGGAATGGTGCCTTTTGTAACGATGCAAATGGATGTGCAGGGGGTGTGAAAGAACATTTCGAAAAATCTGGCCATATTAACATGTAATGATGAGGTGTTAGTGAATGTGTGGGGGTTTTGATTGTACAAGAAGGAATAGGTATTTTGGGATGAGGCTTATTAGTAAGGAGGAGGTAATGGGATGAGTGAGAAAGTTGAAAATTAAATCTGCAGGTATAATGAAATTACTGGTGAAATAGCGATCAGACGGAGCGCGAGATGGTGATTGAGTTGGATTTGGAGTTGTAGATAGAAGAGCCGATTTATTGAGGGTATAGTCCAAGGGATTTGGAGGAGGAGCGGCAATAGTTATCCTGCATATAAGGGTAAGGAGAAAATGGGAACTGTAGAAAATTACAGGGAGAATTTATGTTTATTGAGTGTTGGGGAAGATAATATGCTGACATTTTGTCCAGAAAGGAGTGCGTCGGAGCTTGACTGAAGGACTCGATTGTGAAGAACAAGGTTGCGTTTAGGCAGTGGAGAGTGTGGTAGATCAAATTTATACATTAAAACAAATGATTAAGAAATGAGGGAGAAGAAGACGACTACAATTATATATAGTTTTAGGACTATTGCAACAGGCGTATGATAGAGTTAATAGGGGAAGCTTTTATGGCAGGTATTAGTGAAATGGTGTCGGTGGTAGCTTCGTGAATTGATCAAAAGTATGATATGGACGAGATAGTGGAAGCGTGGTGTAGGACATAAAGTGGGTGTCAATGGTGATCGGTTTAGGATTAATAGCGAAGTGTGAGATAGGGTTTTGTTATGTCTCCTTGGTTATTCAATTTGTATAGGATGGGGTTATGAAAGAATCGAGGTGGGGATGGCAGAAATGGTGTTAGAATGATGGAGAATGGAGGATGCCCTGCCTATTGCCGCCGTTACTTGATTATATGCAAATGATTTGTTTTTTTGTGGATCTGAAGAGAGTTTGAGGGAATTGGTAGAGGAGTTTGGCAGAGGATTGGCAGAGGGGTTTTGAAAGTAAACGAGATAAGAGTAAGGTTATGGTGAGTGAGGACAGTCCTCAGTGCGTAGTTATGTTAGATGGGTGAGGCTGGAGCAACGCTGTCTTGAGTTAATATTTAGGGTATGGTTGGTAGAAGGGAACGGACGATGCAAAGACTGTAGTAGGAAAGATGTGAATGGCAGGAGGGTGGCTGGGTGCAATTAAATCGTTTGGGAATGTAAAGGGACTAAGTCTTGAGTGCGCTAGGGTCTTACATGAGGTATTGTTGTCTCCCTGTTATATTAGATATACCGGTAGTGAGACTATGGTTGAATAAGAAATTAGGATCTAAAAGTTCCATGTGTTTCAGGTGGACATCTGGGAGGCTGCTTAGGTGTGAGAAAATTAACCTAAAATGAGGACATGAACTTATTAGAGAGTTGTGTTGGTGTGAAGAAGGCGTAAATGACGAGAATAAATGAAGTACGTTGAGATGATCTGGTCATGTGGAAAGGATGATATGATAGTCGGTTGCGTTTAAGCGCGAATGTATTAGCTAGGGGAGGTAGTGTGCGGAAAACCGACCGGCTGGGAGACCGAGAGAAGTGGATTTAGTCGGTGAACGAATGTCTGAAGGAGAGAAATGTGAGTTTGCAGAGGCGAGAAATAAAGTGCATGATAGGAGAGAATGGCGGGTTTGTATGGAGGCATGGTTGTGGCCCACCTGGGCAAGGATGAACCCACTACATTGACAATTTACCATTAGTTCGGCGCCCGTCGCGGTCCCATGAAGCTTCAGGGGGTGGATTTTCTGTTTGTGACGAGTTTTCACTAATTATTAATGGTACAGAGGGGCGGTAAGGCGGCTTTCTTTTCGACATTGCATTTATTCTCCTAACTGCTTTCTATTTCCGCATGCTTGTAAGCGCACCCTTACTCCAGTCTTGGGAAAAGTGTAGATAAAGAAAGAAAGAAAGCAAGAATATAACATATATATATATATATATATATATATATATATTCATATATAATATATATATATAATATATATATAATATAAATATATAATATATATATATATATATATATATACTATATATTATATATAATATATATATATATAATATTATATATATTATATTGAAATACCTATATATTTTTTTTATGATTTCTCTACCCTGATATATTAATTTACTAATATT
>JABUQX010008334.1:45000-47500 GCA_015478945.1 Trachelipus rathkii
TTGTAATGGAGGAAATGAGAAGAAGTAAATTAAGTGAGATAAAAAAAGTAAATATAATAAATAGTTTCATGTACGTAATTCTCGTTCCCCAAATTTTCGCGTTCCAAAGTCATGAGTCCCCAATATTTTCTTTTCAATGTTAAGGGAGACTTCATAGCAAAATCTCAACTATTCCAAACCCGATAAAAGTAAATTCTTTTTTGATGAACAACTATGATATCTTTAATTTTATTAAAAACAAAGAAAAAAACTGTTCGTTTTTGAACAGTTTTAAGGGTGAAGAGAGATTTTTTTTTTTTTAATTCAAAAACGAGGATTTCCAAAAATGTATTAATTTTCAAGATATTTTAATTTTTTTTGCACTAAAATACTCCAATTTAGTGTGGTAATAAATTTTATTTAGACACCTTATTTGAAAGTTTGTTTTTTAAAAAAAATTTTTTACAATCTCTGAAAAGTACTTTCAAAATTTTTCAACAGAGAATAGTCAACCATGGTTGACACCACCTTACGTTCTACCAAAACATTTAATATAAACGTCAGTTTGTTTACACGTTTATATGTGAGCTTGGTACCAAATTTGAAGAAAAAAATCTGTTCGTTTTTTTTTTAATGAATTTTTTTTATATCTCATGTAAGGAAAAAATGAAATGCTAGAAAAACGCAAATAAACATTTGGAAAATTTTTCATTTTTTAGACGGCAAGAAAAAAACTTTATTCTCATATATTATTCTTTTATATATATATATATATATATATATATATATATATATATATATATATATATATATATATAATATATATATATATATATATATATATATATATATATAATATATATTATATATATTATATATCTATATATATATATATATATTATATATTATATAATATCTATATATGGGTCATTTTGTTATATATATATTAACAAATATATAGATTCCAAGCAACCTTCTATTTGATTTAAATAAGTACAGAGTTTCAAAGCAGTGATGTCGAAGTAGGTGACTTGAAAACTGTTTCGTGATGCCTTCTTTTTTGGGGAGGCGGATCGAACTAGTGGTAGAGCCTACTGTACATTGTCTAACGGCGACGCTGTTGTCGATGGTTCGAGTCCTGGCGCGAGTGAAATTTTTTTCGTCTTATTATTGCAAATTTGTCGTAACAAGCATGTTGTGCGCATGTCGTCGATCCTTGACTTTGGTCAGTTGCTCCTGTAACCCAATGAGACCTGAAGCATGGTGTAGCCCAGAAGGGGTTCCAACCACCTTTCTGGATTTAAATAAGTATCGAGTTTCAAACGGCAGTGATATCGAAGCAGGAGATTTGAAAACTTTCGAGATGCCTTCTTTTTTGGGGAGCGGATCGGACTAGTGGTAGAGCCTACTGTACATTGTCTGACGGCGACGCTGTTGTCGATGGTTCGAGTCTGCGCGAGTTGAAATTTTTTTTCGTCTTCTTAATTGCAAATTTGTGGCAACAAGTATCTTGTGCGCATGCCGGCGTTCCTTGACTTTGGTCCGTGCTCCTGTAACCCATTGAGCCTGAAAAATGCCGTGTAGCCCCAGAAGGGTTTCCAACCACCCTTGTATGGATTTAAATAAGTATCGAGTTTCAAAACGCAGTGATGTCGAAGCAGAAGATTTGAAAACTTCCGAGATTCCTTTTTTTTGGGGAGGCGGATCGGACTAGTGGTAAAGCCTCCTGTACATTGTCTAAAGGTGCACGCTGTTTGAATGGTTTCGAGTCTGGCGCAAGTGAATTTTTTTTCGTCTTATTATTGGCAAATTTTCGTAACAAGCATGTTGGCTTAATTAATTTTGATAGGTTGCTCTGTAACCCATGAGCAGCCCGAACAAATGCCGTGTAGGCCCGAGGGTGTTCCAAACACCCTTCTGTGGTTTAATAAGTATCGAGTTTCAAAGCAGTGAATATCGAAGCAGGCGGTTTGAAACTTCGAATGCCTTTTTTTTGTGAGGAGGCTGATCAGACTAGTGTAGAGCTTCTGTACTTGTCTAATGGCGATGCTGTCTGTCCGATGGTTCGAATCCTGGCGTGAGTGAAATTTTTTACTTCTTATTGAAATGTGGCAAAAAGTACGTTGTGCGATGTCGCGTTCCTTGAGCCTTTGGTCGTTGGTTCCTGTAACCAATGAGCACCTGAGAATGCCGTGTAGCCAGAAGATGGGTTCAACCACCTTCCGTAGATTTAATAAGTAGGAGTTTCAAGAGTGATATCGAATCAGTAAGATTTGAAAACTTCGAGATGTCTTCTTTTTTGGGAGGCGGATCAGACTAGTGTTAGAGCTCCTGTACATTGTCTAAAGGCGACGCTGTGTCGATGGTTCGAGTTCTAGACGAGTGAAAATTTTTTCGTCTTATTATTGCTAATTTGCGGCAACAAACATTTTCTGCGCTTCTCGGCGTTCCTTGACTTTGGTCGGTTGCTCCTGTACCATGAGCACCCCTGAAGAATGCCGTGTAGCCCAGAATGGGGTTA
>JABUQX010008335.1:0-13894 GCA_015478945.1 Trachelipus rathkii
TTAAGTTTTTTTTTAGGGGGCTCGGCCGACGGGGGAACAGAGGGGGGAACGTTTTCATACCGCCGGAGGGGAATGGTCGGAGAAACCGCCCGCGACAGCACCCACAAAAGAACCAAAGAGCGGGGGTTTTCCGGAGCACGCATTCTCCCGTGAGGGAGGGATTAGTCCCCCAGTCTCGTTCGCACCCAACGCGGGAGGCGAGAAGACCTAACAGCACTCCTGCATTCTTTGGCGGTTTAACCCTATAGGGTATTCCTTTAGTTTAAAAAATAAAAATAATTTTACTTCAATACAAAAAGAAAAAAAAAGTTAAATCCCATCCTAAGAATTTTCCTTTGATTCCAAATATATAATTTGTTTTACTGTAGGAACTGCCGTTCTGTTAAATTAAGTACCTGAGCAATAAAAAAAAATCTGACCATGCTACAGATATATATATATATATATATATATATATATATATAGTATTATATTATATATTATATATATATATATATATATAATATATTATATATATATATATATAATATATATAGTATATATATATATATAATATATATATATAATATTATATATATAGTATATATTATATAATAAATATTTACGACGAAACAAGATATAGCTCGAAGAAGACAAGGAGGAAAGTTCGTTTCCGAATCAAATAATTTTTTAATTTTTCTTTACTAAATAAAAAATTATTGCAACCTTTCCAATACTAAATTATTTTGAGGAGCCATGTATTACTTAAGGTCCTATATATATATATACTATATATATATATATATATATATATATAATACTATATATATATATATTATATATATATATATATATATATTATATATATATATATATATATAATATAGTATATTATATATAGTATATTGACTTTAATTAAACCAGGGAGCAATAAAGATTTTTTTAACTTTGTAAAGTTGGGTAAAACTAAGAAGTACATTTTATGATCCAAAGGAAATATCAGAAATAAGAGATTTTATCTTATTTTTTTAATTTCTAAATATTTCTGAAGTCTCATAAAGTCGATTTTGTGTACTTTTTTATTGGTCTTAAATGATTCTTTTTTTCAAAATTATTAATATCTGTGAGTTAAATTATTTTTTTATTAGATATTTTTATTGAGTTAAAGATAAAACTAAATAAATACCACAGAGCAAATGCACAGCAGCCTGGCGTGTATGCATGGCAGACTGCTCGCTGAAAAGAGCTGCGCTCCCATGCCGAAAGCTGGCGCGCGAGCGTGCGTGTAAGCAACTTACTCAGCAGCGAGTAAGTTTGGGTATATGTATATAGATGTAAAATATAATATAAGACATTACGCGTGCTATAGATTAAACTTTATTACATATTTTTTTTTTTTTTTTTTTTTTTATTTAATGGAAAATTGAGAAAATTTTTAAAAATATCCCTCGAATTATATGATATATATATATAGTATATATAAATCTGCCAATATGCTTTCGTTTATTAGATTAATATATTAATATATATTATAAGTATTAATTATATTATATTAATATAGTATATATATATATATATTAATAATATATTATATATAATATAATATATATATATATATTAATATAGTATTAATATATATGATATATATTATATTAATATTAGTAATATATATATATAATATATATAGTATATATATCATATATATATAATTACTGATAATGAAAATAATTCTTTTCAAATATTAATTTGAATAAATTTTGCGCTTTGCATTTCTTTTCCACCACTAGCAACACTCGCAAAATATTAATGACATGCAATCATATTTTATTGTGCATACCTTTTTGTTTTTTTTAGAGTTTTATATTTGAAAACACTGCTGAGTATGGTCCTCTCATACAGTGTTCGGATCCACAACCTTGTATACATGATTAACCGTTAATTGTTTAAAAGAATAATAAGCAGGAAGAGAAACTTAGTTGTTGATATCTCTTGACTTCTATAAATGT
This sequence comes from Trachelipus rathkii, assembly GCA_015478945.1. Lineage (NCBI taxonomy): Eukaryota > Metazoa > Arthropoda > Malacostraca > Isopoda > Trachelipodidae > Trachelipus > Trachelipus rathkii. The sequence goes on from JABUQX010008335.1 coordinate 1,986, forward strand.
TTTAATACAGTCCAACTAAAGTTTTTGCTGCTCTGTGTAGAGATCAGCATACAATAAAAAAACTTCAAATGAATTTCCCAGAAGCAAAATTCCATAACCAAGCATCCGAACTGTCTGAAGGAAATAGCCGTCCTTTATTATATTTTTGTGTTAGATTAAAACGTTTCAACTATTTCTACAGTCATGTTTGGATGTTTGATCCACCAATGCATGTTGGATTAATAAAAATCGCATTCGCACAAACCTGTGAAATAAACAACAAATTTTTTAAAAAAAAAGAACTTTAACCTTTAGCGACATTGACATCAAAATCCAAAGGTAACACTATGAAAGAATAATATTGAATCAAATTTTAAATTAAACTTGAGGATGGATGTATTCACATAAATATTCATTAGATATATAAATAGCTGTGTCGTCAGATAAATTTAATTATCTTTTTAGCATATTTATGTATTACAGAATTTATTCGCCTTTGCTACAAGCAAAAAATAAATGTAATGACCTTTGTAAGAGGCAAGGAAAAACCTTCAAGTCAAGTTTGCCTTCTTGCTGGGAATTGACTATTTTTGCCGGGTTTCTTTCTACGTTCTTAAAACAAACGCTTGAAGTACTGTTTTAATTCATGGATTGTCAACCATCACTGCATGCACAATTTAACTTAAGCGGCATAATATTGAAATGTTTATGGAAAAATCTTAAAGCTTCAAACAAATTTTATTCATTTTTTTATATTATTTGATAATTTCACTTACCCATGTTATGCCCTATCTATATTTAAAAGTTTATTTAAATGATCTAGAAATAAAAATAAATTAAGCAATAATATAAAGATAATAATATATAAATAAATAAACATAAATAAAAGGACATAATAAAGAACAATCTGTAACAGGCCATTGATGGGGGCCAGGCCTTTGAGTACTTCAGCAATTATGGGATGAAGAAGCCGGGGGGTGCTTTAAAAAACTACGCTGGAAGCGTCTTGACGTGGATGGCTTGAGTGGATAAAAGCGGCAACGGTTAGCTGTTAACTTACGTCAGCGAACGCGGGGAGTTCCCAGTGTTCGAATGCGCCGCTATGAATGAAGAGCAAATCTTCTTGTGACTCAATTTCATTACAAATTATCATAATAAATAAATTGTTTAAAAAAACTGATATAAAGAAAAATAAAAGTTAAAGTGAATATTAGAAAATTTATTTGAACTTCACAGGTTGGGGTGTACGCGTGTCCATAGAAAGTAGGGAATATTTCTCTTTTATCAGGGGCTCATATTGTCACTTTTTCGCAAGAAGAGAAATAGCGAATAGAATTTTACAGAGGCTTTCCCGCCGCATTGTATGTCAGCGACATGGGACGCTTTATATATATATAATGTGAGGCGTTAGTGGCAGTAGTAGTCTAGTATCTACTAGTATTAGTAGTAGGTCTTCTAGGCATGTTATTGTTTATTCAGGTTATGGTATGTCACTCTAAGTTAGTATTGTATAGGTATAGTGATTATGATAGGGTTATATGTGTGATTATTTACGTTTGTTTATATATTATTATGTTTTTATTTATATATATATATATAGTATTACAGGATAGGAGATTTGACTAGGAAAATTTGTAGATAGGTGTAGATGTTTAATATGTAGTTCCGAAGTCTCTTCGGTTTTAACTGCTACGATTATTGTGCGTGTAGATGTAATTGAAGTTTCATAAAAATTCCCTGCGTAGTATATAGTTGAAGATCCGTGATGATAGGAAAACCTAGCGTAATCTCATGCTGTCCTATATATATATTATGATAGTAGTATATAGTATATTATATACTTATCTCACTTTAAATATTATAGTGTATTATATGGGTATACATTCTATATATATATAGTAATATTAGTGGATAATGTATAATAGTATTTTATATGATATATATATATAAGATAATTATTTTAGGTATATTATAGTATATAAGTATATATATATACTATATATATATATATATATACTTAGACTATGTATATATAATATTCTATATTATATATGGATATATGCTACTTATTAGTTTATAAAGTTACGTCTATATATAGAGGTAAGTAAATGATATAGTATATAATAGTTGTATTTTACTTATATTGGTGAGGTTATTCACTATATATCGGGATTATACATGTATGTAATGATAAGTAGAATGGTTTATGTGTTAGTTAACTGTTTATTAATCATTATAATATATTAAGTATTGATGATTAAGTATATATATAGTATACGAATATATATATAGTAGAGTATATTGTATAAATATATATATATATATATATATTGATAGTATTCTATACTTGAATCTCTCTCCTGTAGATTATAATATATAGTATATATATATATATATATATTATTAATATTATAGTATTATTATTATAAGCTTATTATGTGATATATATTAAAAAATGATGTTTATGGGAACATTAAAAATAAAATTGTATAAAGCAGTGATATAGAAGTGACACGTAATATGATTCAAAATCAAAGTTTTTCTTCTTCATTCTAATTCGAATAAAATAAAACAATGGAATTAAATGGATACAAATGGTTTATTAGAAATGGATAATTATTATAACATGATTATATTTATTTTGGAAAACCTTGATGTTTAAGTAGTTAATTAGATGTAAAGTGTCAAATAATATATTTATGCAAATAATTATAGTAATAATATAAATATTAAATTATTTTAATTTAAAATCTAGTTGCTTTACTGTAAATAAATTGTATATTAATTGTATAATTATTAAAAATAGTCTTGATTATTATTAATTTTAATTTCATTATATTAACCTTGGCCTAAAGTTGCATATAAACAAAAATAAAAATTAAAGAAAAATAAAAGTTGTAATCAATTCAATTTTTTTAAAATTAGTAAGTCAATTAAATAATATTTTATTTTGGTCCTTATAAAATTTTTACTTGGCTTTTAAGAAAAGGACACAAATGCTTGATCGATTTTTAAAAAGGTCAATTCTTTATCAGCAATTCGGTTTATAAGGAGGACAGCTCTATTCAATACTTAATGAATGTCCCTCGTATTCCAATAGCTTTGTATAGTATAAATGTATAGCATAAAGATAGCATATACAAATATATTATATATTTATATATATATTATTATGTATTAATATTTTATTATGTATTATATATTATCTGTATCGTATATTTTTGAATATTATATAATATATAGTATATTATTAGTTATTTATATAAATTAGATAATTATTTTTATAAAGGATGTTTCATTTTGGTGCATTTGCCCTAGTTATCTAGTGAGTGGGACTTTCGTCTAGGTAATTCTAGCGCTAGGTATGCGGATAGAGAGTTGAACGCCTTGAGCGGCCCGTGTTTACCATTGGTCAGTAATAGTATATAATTTATAAGTTTTTGATTTATATATATATATTAGTATATGTATAGAACATAAATTATGTGATATCATTTATTATTGTTACTAGTATTACTTATTTACAATTAATTAGCCTACAATACGACATCTAATATTTATGATTTATTATTATATATATAAAAAGAGATATATTATTTGTTGGGTATCATATTAATTAATATTAATTAAAAGATAAATCTAGATATACTTATAGAGAGGATTAAGTATATTCATAATTATTTTCATTATTTTTTAAACATTTTTGTATATATTTAAAATGTATTTTAACTCCTGTTGATTGACTCTCTGGTCTCTTGCAAATCTTTCAACATTTTTCCATTTCTGGTGTTAGATTTTACTGTTTTAAAGTAGATATTTTAGTTTTGACCAATATTATATTATTATTTATTTAGCTCCTAATTTCCGTTTACATAAGAGAAATGATGGGTAAAATTTAGCTTTTTTTTTTTTCTTTATCATTATATTTATACTAATTCTTTGGAATTATATTGATAAATTGAATTGTTAATTTTCTTCAAAAGTTAGTCACAAAAAATTCTTACGGTCCAGAACTTCTACTTTATTAAACAATAATATTAACTCTTTCACTATCAACCCTAATTTTGGCACAAAACGACACAATGAGAATAACATTATAGATTTAAATTCAGAACAATTTTCCTTTATTTGAATCCTTTAAAATTAACTTATTTGGCATAATGAAATAATAAAAACAGCATGAAGTCTAATCTAAAAATCATAAAAAAATGGGTAAAAATGGCTAAAACCGCCCGACGGATAAAGAATTTTTGGCCCGTATATTTTTCCGGATATTCTTATATATGTGGTCACGCATGAGGGATTATTTTATGAGCTAGAGTATTTGGAAGGGAGCGCCGTATAAAAATATAATTTAAAACTAAATATTGAGTTACTAATTGAACAATAAGGGGCTCCTTCTTTTCTATATTTAATTCGGCTAAGTTACGCGTTGCCGGAAATTTTTTTGAATCCGTGTGCGGCGGTTTCCCTCTCGTTCTAGTTTTCCTACGTCCGCTCCGCTAAATCCTTCAATGGTGTTTTGGGTCTTTCTGAATTGGCTCCTTTAATCAAGTGGGTGGAAAATCAAAATCCTACCACTTGAATGCCTTACTTTATTCTTAATGGATTATAATATTATATATATAGGTAGTTAATGATATGTATTTTATATATTTGTTAGATTTTTTATGGTAAGTGGTTTATAAAATTAAAATTATTAGTATGATTTTGTATTTTAGTTTTGTTCTGGGTTGTATGTTCATTAGGTGATTGTATATTTATGGGTAGTGGATGTTTATAGGGTATAGGGTTTGTTTGGTTGTTTTGATTGTAGTATTTATGTTTGTTAGTTGTGTGTGGTTGTGTTTTATGGTGTTTTTGTTGTGTTTAGTTGTATAGTAGTGTAGTTTCAGTATTAGTTGTATTTTGTTAGTGTGATTTTGTATGTTTTTTCGGTGTTATATTTGTATGAGAATTTTTTGAATTTGGTTTTAGTTGTCGATGTGTGTATTAGATAGTTTGTATATGTAGTTATTTTAGGTATTGTTGGAGGTAGTATTTGTGATATTTAGTGTTAACTTAAACATTTAACATTCAAGCTTCAGTGGTATTTCTTGTATATATATTAGTATTATTATTATAATATCGTATAGTATAGTATAGTTTAGTATATATATATATATATATATATATATTATATTATATATATATATATAGTTTATATATATAATATATATAATATATATATATATATATATATATATATTATATATATATACTATATATAGTATAACTATATATATATATATATATATATATATAATATTTATTAGTATATATATATGTACTTTATTTAGATAAGTATAAAAAAAGTGAAAATATTTGAACATATATATATATTATATATATTATATAAGTATAATCAAATAGATTAATAATTAATGTAATTTAACCCCAAATTTTGAGTATTATTATGGTAGGTTAAGAACTTTAATTTTAGCTATGTGTTATATATTTGGGTATGAGGTATATTTATATATATTTATATATTAGTCGGTTTTCTGTTTTTTTCAGTATGTGATAGTAGTAGTATGTGTTGTTATTGATATGTGTATAGTGTTGTAAGTTTAGGTAGTATAATAGAGGAGAGAGAGAGACGATGTATGAGAGGAGAGATGAGAGAGGGTTGGTGGGTTGTTGCTATTTGCGTTTACTTCAAGTTACGGAAGGGTAATTTCCCGTTATCGTTACATTCAGTGGTGATTGCTTCCTGTGGACTTGGTAGGTTTACAAAAGTTTCTTTCCGGATTTATTCGTTGGAACACTTTACTTACTTCTCTTTCCCAAATGAAAAATTATTGGAAAGTAACGAAAGTTTTTCGTTACGGTTGGCCCGTTAATCTTGTGTTTTTTTCTTTGGATTTGGTTTTTTCAGCCATTGTGTTCCAGGTAGTTACTGTAAAGATTTGTATAAGGTAGAGGTTGGCCGCCCTTTCTCTGGTAATGTGGGCAAAAGGAAAGACATGAAGCGAATAAAGAAAAAACAAAATTGTTTTATGATGACATATGTGTCTGAAGGGCATTCTTGAGATGAACGTTGATGCATGCGAAGGTCAATTACAAAGAAAATAAACTGCCCGCATTGTTATTAGTCAAAGGCTTTAGCAAAAAAATTTTTATGATGACATACTGAAGGGCATTCTTGAATAACTTGATGAGATTTAATATTCTTATCTATATGATATATTAAATATTTTATTTATATTAATATATATATATAATTTAATATTTATTATATTATATATTATATTATTAATTTAATTATTATATTAATTATATATTTAATTGTATTATAATTAATTATATAGTTATTATTTTATTTATTAATTATATATTATATATAATCTTATATTTATGTTTATTTATATTAGATATTATATATATTTAATTATATATATATTATAATATATATATATATATATTCTTTTAATTATAACTACCTAGTATCTAGGTATATTATGACAGGATAATAACTAATTACAAAGAGAATTACTATATTTTATTTTAATAATAATAAACGATAATTATTATAATATTATTATTTGCTATTTATAACTTTAATTTTATTCTTTTTCAACTATAAGTTTGTTCGGACATGCTATATTGTTAGGGTTTTCATTAATCTATTGGACCCCCATGATGAATTGATTTTTCTCTCTAACACACATATGTTAAAAATCATAAGCCATGTTAATTTTTCCTCTAGATTCTTTATTTTCAACAATTAGGGAATTACCTGTCTGATACTAATTTAACTCTCACGAAAGCTTTGTCGAAATTGCAGTATGCGTTGGCCCGACTTTCAAGAAAATGTAATTTGAGTTTTGGTGGGTGTTTTGGGATAAATAGTCACGAATATAAATAGACTTATTTTCCCCTCTTCTTCTTTCTTTTTGATTTTTTTCATCTTTACTTATTAATTATATATTATTCATTATTCTATTTATATTATTCTCAGTATTAGAGCGCTACTTTTTGTAGTTCAATAAAATAAGTAAGTATTTTTAAAAAATCTCGAGTGTGTTAATGTATATCCAGAGTTCGAGTTTCAAAGAACTGAATTTAATTTGGAATTGAGGTTTTGGATTATGTATTCGTGTTTGAGGCTTCAAAATTCATGAGTGTAGTTTGCAATTGTTCATTTATTTTTTAGTTATAATATCTTTTTATGTTATTTAAACAAGTGGAGTGGTGAACCTAATATATCTACAAAAAATGTGTTTGTACGTGTATTATATATTGAGTCAATTTTTATTGAAATCTTAATATTTTTAATGCAGAAATACAGAAATACCTTTCATTTTTTTCATCACCAACAATGTTTTTTGAATAAAGGTAAATTATTGAATCATACTACTTTTAGAGATGTTATTACTATTTGAAACAATACTGTAAGTGATAATAGGTGGCAATTTTGTGGTGATATTTGTTAATTGACTTGTTATCATTTATTTTAGGTTTCTCTCACACCTTATTGCATTTTCAAAAATAAGTAAAGTTCAACTTTCACGAGAAACTCATTAAAAAAGACTATTTTACTTTGATAAGAAATTATCATAACATTTTAGATATCTGTGTACTATTAGTAGGCCAAGAATATAAGTCATCTTATAAGGTGCGGAGTCGGAGTCGGAAGTCGAGTCTGGAGTCGTGGAGTCGCAGAGATTTAGCAAACAATTTCCAAGAGTCGGAGGGTCGGAGTGAAAATTCATGCCGCAAGTGGATGTCGGCGTCGGAAGTCGGAGTCGAAAATTCTGTGTATGGGGAGTCGGAAGTCGAGTCCGAAAATTTTTTACTTTTTTTATACTGAAAACTATATTAATTAATTATTTTATTATTCATTTTATTATTATTATTTATATTATTATTTATTACTTATTAATATTATATTATTATTTATTAATTATTATTATTATTATTATTTATTATTATTATATTATTATATTAATTATAATTATAATTAATGAATTATTTTAATTATTATTATTATTTATTTTATTATTATTATTATTATTATTATTATAATATTATTATTTATTATTATTATTATATTATTAATTATTCATTATCATGTTATTTATTATTATTATTTATTATTTTAAATTATTATATTATTATTATTAATTATTATTATTTATTTAGGTCATTCCGTTTCAACACAAACAGCTCATAATCTTAATAAAAGTTTTTTGATTTTAAAAAAAAAAAAAAAAAAAAAAATTAATTCCAATGTTTACTATATTTATTTTTTTTTCACTCTGGTAACGAAAGCTATGCAAATAATTAAAAAAAATTATGTTGCTAAACTTGGAAGATAAAATTTTGCATCATAAAAAATATTGCGTAGGTGCGTACTAATCATTAGAGAAGATATATTATGAATTCAACCTGAAGTCGGACGGGCGTTTCTTCTCTATATCTTGGAACATCTTCAGAGGATGTTTCTTGTAGTCGAGAATGTGAGTCTTTAAAAAAAAATTGATAATATAATAATAAATCATATGAACAATATTTTTTTTTTTTTTGTATAATAGATAGTTCCTCCTTTGTCCTGAGACAAGATTCTAAGCTAATAAGGTAGTTTTTGATTAATTTCACATACAATATGTCAGAAGAGTAGCATTTTGGTTAATTTCATTCAACTAATCGTCTGCATATTTCTCCCCGCACAACAATACCCAAAATTTTTTCTTTTTTGAACATTTGTACAGTCGGACATTTGATCTTACAAAATTCGTTTGCGAAAATTTTTAAAAAAATTTCAAAAAAAAGAATAATTACCAAGTTTTTTTTTCATTGGATAATAATAAAATATAATCAGAAAAAACAAAAAAAAAAAAAAAACAACTTGCTTTACAGAATTCACGTATTATATAAAATAAATTAGATTTAAAGTAAGAAATTGCTTGTTTTTAGTCTCCCGCGCAGAAAGACTTACAAATTGTCCTTTAGAGAATCGAATATATATTTCTTGCAAAAGTGCAAATCGATTAGTGGCGCATAACTGAGGATGAACCAGAAAAAAAAAAAAAATCCAATTTTTCAATTCAATTTGAAAAAACATCCACCAAAATAAGTGTTTTGAAGAATCCACGCGCAATTGCTCAAATGGGGTCAACTAATTTCAAAATTCCGTTCGCGAAATATTTAAAAGATAATAGTCCAATCTTTGTGTATATTTCTTCAAGTTTGAATGGCATTATCGAAAAAAAAAAATTCGTATGGTGTCCAATTGGTAACAAATGTAAAACATTAGGTTTTGAAAAAAATGAAAATACCAAAGACAATTAAAAAAAAGATATTAACTAATATAAATAAAAAAACATACAAAATAAAAAAATAAAAACAAAAATAAAAAACACAAAACCAAAAATAACACAAAAAATAAAAAATAATTTATTCAAGTGACCAAAAACACTCGAAAACGAACACTCGAAAAGAGCTTGGAAAAAAGCTGCAGTTTTGCTTCTTTCCCCCCATCAAAAATTACCTTTTCTTTTCCCCTCAATTACCCTTAAAAATAATTAAGGACTTTTAATGTCCATTTTTTTTAGGTGGGAAAAATTGGGCTCAGCCCCGAGCAAAAATTTATTTCCTTTCAAAAGCAAAAAATTTAAAGCTTTGGGACAGGCAGAATGTATTATGAGATCATGGGATTAATGCCACAGTCATTATTTCATTATAGACAAGATTTTATATCAAATATGTCTGTGAGTGTTTTCAGTTATATTTTGGCATACTATTGTTATAATATTGTTAAGGAATAATTGTTTTATAATGCTTGATTTACCTAGCAAACAACGTCATTGCAAGCATTCAAAAATATTTTTTTTTCTTCTGAAATTGTTCATTGTATTTCTTTTATTGATCAATTTCAAATTGATTTATCGTTAACTTTAAAATGGTTAAAAAATATTTTGTTCAGGCTCCAAGAAAAACCAGGTTCAGTAGCCTAGTTACACTGCAAAAATGTTACAAAGAAAAAAGTGACAAAATGTCGCAACGATTGTTATCATTTTTTTCTTCATTCGTTTACTCAAGGCCTAAAAACTCGGCGTAAGAGGCGCTGCATTAGCGCTGGTAGAATAGGTCACTGTTTCATCTATATACGAACGTTTGAAGCGTTCGTATAAACTATAGATGATGTAATGCACTACGAATTGACCTATTCAACGAGAATTAGCAAGGAGCCAGAAGAGAGACGTTTTAAGCGCTAGAAGAGGGACGGGACGTTTTAAGCGCTTGTATAATGAAGGGGCTTAGAAAAAACCAAAAAGATTGAAGTAATTTCTTATAATAATTAATGTTTTTTTTTTTTTTTTTTTTTTTTTTTTTTTTTTTTTTTTTTTTTTTTTTTTTGGCGTTGAAATTTTTATGTGACATTTTTGTTTTTTTTTTTTTTTTTTTTTTTGCAGTGCTATGACCTAGACCTAATAAACATATTAAATATCGCTCTCTCTCTCTCTCTAAGCTAAAATGCAAATCCTAGTTATTTCATTTGATGGAAGAGCAAAGTGAAACATTAAATGCTCTGTGAAATGTTACTAAAGAATTAAGGGCGTAGTATAGCTCCAAAATTTTGGAATCATAATCCTTCTCGAAGGTGAAATGACGGAGAAAGTAAAGCTAAACATAAAGAAGCTAAAAATCAAACTGTAAAATCGAGAACTAGTGAAAAAAAAAATTTTTATGATAAAAAGGCTTAAGAGAGATGAAGCTCCAGAAAGAGCGATAACTTGGAAGAGGTCAGGGATACGAAAATTTGTAGAAATTGTAGATCAGTAAACAATGAATAGTCTTTCTTTAACAGAGACCCAGCATGATGATAAAAATAGTTTGAAGAAGGTCCTCCCACATGCGCACATACATACATACATACATACATACATACATACATACATACATACATACATACATACATACATACATACATACATACATACATACATACATACATACATACATACATACATACATACATACATACATACATACATACATACATACATACATACATACATACATACATACATACATACATACATACATACATACATACATACATACATATATATATATATATATATATATATATATATATATATATATATATATATATATATAGTATATATATATATATATATATATATATATATATATATATATATATATATATATATATATATATATATATATATATATATATATATATATATATATATATATATATATATATATATATATATAGTATATATATATATATATATATATATATATATATATATATATATTTATATATATATATATATATATATATATATATATATATATATATATATATATATATAGCAGGTATATATATATATATATATATATATATATATATATATATATATATATATATATATATATATATATATATATATTATCATCACCACCTTCTTTCCACAGACTGTGGGTAAGGTGGGTCACATGCAATGGAAACGGAAAGTAGTAGAAGAATATGACACAAATCGAAAAGAAAGACAAGCCCTTTGTACCCTTAAGTATGCATATCCAAATAGGTCCTTATGATTTATAGCGATGCAAGCTGAATTTCATGAAACTTACGCGAGGCATGAAATGACCTTCATATAATAATAATAATAATAATAATAATAATAATAATAATAATAATAATAATAATAATAATAATAATAATAATAATAATAATAATAATAATAATAAAAATAATAATAATAATAATAATAATAATAATAATAATAATAATAATAATAATAATAATAATAATAATAATAGGAATAATGAAGCGGCGCACGAAACGCGAAAGCGTTTCAATATAAATGCGAAACGGTTAAACACCAATTTGATACTGAACGAAGTACAAC
>JABUQX010008336.1:0-10000 GCA_015478945.1 Trachelipus rathkii
AAAGTATACATTGTTTCGTAAAGTAAAATGATCGAGGTCGCTGGATATGTTTAGTTCAAAGCAGCGTAATTATTTCTATATCTGACACCAGATGAAAAAAAGCGAGAACTGTTTGACTGGGTAATATTATCATTGAAGTTTTTTATCTGGAAAATGAAATGATTTTGTTGGTGTTAACTTCAATGTTCCAATACTGGAGAACGTAACACTGAAGGTTATGAATATTTTACACTTCTGTTCCATGTTTTGCTTCGGGATTTTAAGGATCACCACTTGTTATTTCAGAATGAGGACACTACTTTGCATAAAAGCAAAGTATGGTCAACTGAAGTTGTTTAGAGAAGGAGAAAGCCTCAAAACCTGAATTGATTATTCCATATATTAATTACATAGTTGATGATAAATAATAAATAGGACAATTACTTTGAAAAAATATGTAGTGTAGATTCATATGACTTTGGTAATTTCTTTTCGATGAAATTTGCAAGAACGTCGATGTTTATATCTTTAAACTTACATAATGTAAGTAGTTTATTATACAAGCAATTTTCAATACTCAGGATAGAAATGAAACATTGTCAGAAATATTAAATATTTTAAAGAGAATGAGGTGTTTGAAAAAAAGCTGAATTGTATCGCAATTTCATTGTTCTCAATTCTTTGAGGACTGAAACCAAAAGCACGATTAATATGATATATATATAGTATTAATATTATTAATATATATATTTTATATAATGTATTATTACATATAATAACATAAATATATAAAAATTAAATATAAATATTTTATATATAATTATTATATATATATATATATTTATATATATATATATATATATATATATATATATATATATATATATACTATGCGGTATCAAATTTAATAAAAATTTTGTTTGAATCTAAATATAAATTAAGTGAATAAATGTCTGAGACAGAAAATGTTTGTTCTTTTGTTTCTTACACTCAATAAAGATGTTGATATCACCTCTCTTGGGAAATGGTGAAATTTATCTACAACTTTAAAAACTATAGTTTTGATGGTTTTTATTTTTATTTATGGATTGGTAAGATATTATTCGAATTTTCTTTTGCATTTATAAAAATTTTATTTTTTTTTTTTTTTGGTTCGTTCGGGCAGAACAGGAATGTATAAGTCTTGTGGAGGAAGAAGGTTCCAACGTTGAAAGGACCTTTCAATAAGATTAAATCAACGTGAATAATGTGTGACAAATGGTTAGAAATATTTAAGAAACTCTTTCGACATATTGTCAATTTTTAAATTTTAAAAGTAATGAAGAGTTGAAACCTGAATCTGAATTTGCATAAAAGAAAGTTTAAAATGTGCCCATTGTAATTATGAATAGCAATCGCAAATCAGTCTTAAACTCGCATCTGCTAATTCATCCCATTAAGCAATATATAATTATTATTTTAATTGATGTTTCATGAGTGTGACTATGAGGTTAATCGGAAAATGTGTATTTAGAGAGACACATATGCTTACTGCATCTAAAATTTAAAATTGATTTAAATGGTTCTGAGTGTGTCTATGAGTGTAATGAAAAAGAGGCTTTAATGATTACACATGCTTATGCATCAAAAATATAAAATTATTTAAATGTTCTGAGGTGAACTTATACAATCGTAAAGATGAGTTAAAATTTAAAATCATCAATATGCTTACGCATTCAAAATATATAAATTATTTAAATGTTCTGAGTGTGACTATGAGTGTAATGAAAAAAAGAAGCTTAAGATTACACATGCTTATGCATTCAAAAATATAAAATTATTTAAATGTTTCTGAAGTGTGTCTTACGAGTGTATTATGACAAAGGAAACTTTAAAGAACACTATGCTTACGTCATCAATATTATAATTTTAATTTAAAATGTTCCAGTTAGTTATGTGCAATTGAGTGTAATCCACTGATCTACATGATCTAACAAACAAAAACCGCTTAAGAGTACTACATCACCACAAAACATTGAGCACCTTTTTAATCATTGAAAGAATTAAAAGTATTAACATTGTTCTTGAGTGTGGTAGAGTGTAATTACGCAAAGGAACCATGTCTTAAACGCTACATTTCTTACGCCATTTCAAATATAAATAATTACTTATTATATAATGTTTGGGTTCGTGTGAGGTGACTATGAGTTATAATCAACAGGAGTCCTAAACAACACAGTGGCTTACCATCAAATAAAAAATTGTTTGAAATTGTTCTTGCAGTGTGACTATGAGTGGTAAGCTGTTCAAAACCGCTTCCCCCAGACACAACATGCTAGCATTTCAAAAATATAAATTATTTAATGTTTCTGTTTTCTGTAGACTACTAGCTATGTAATCGAAAGAAACACTTAAAAGACACCACCTTCTTAGGTCACGATCACACACAAAAAGAATAAGTAAAAGGTTACATAAAAAAAGCTTTCGTGTCGGCATAATGCCTGGGCGCTTGGTCCGTGCAAGTTATAATCACTATCACATTTACAAGTGACAGATGTATATATTTGTGGACCATTACTCATTTAAATTTTTACTGTGAAGATCTTTTAAAACATTCAGTCTAGATTTTTTAATATTTAAAATGATTTTCGATTTCTATATTTACCTCTTTTATTTATATTTATAAAACGCTTTCAGTAGTACTTTTTGTATAAAGTTATTTGGGAGGTTTTTTCCTTCTTTAAGCAGATGTTAATTTAATCTATGTATAAGCATTCAAAATATTATGATGAACAAATATTAGTGAAAAAATGTGTAACTCGAAAGGACGGGTTCAATGTTTATTAAACTAAGAAGAAATTTCAAAATTGAAATGAAATGTAAGAATTATTATTTACAATTTCAATTTCACGCCTCTTTATCAATTTTGAGGAGTAGATATAATGATTTTGAGTAGAGTACTTTGATTCAGCATTTTTTCCTGTATACTCCAACCTTGGTTCCCCAACCGGTTTGATCACTGTTCTATCTGATACTCTTCCAATCCGTTGAGAACGATTGGTTCCAGGACCCACCACACCACCCAACCACCAACTGAGTATGAATTTCCCGATTTTGAGTTGACTATGCTCTAATATAGACACCTCTAAGCATTCAGAGTGTTATACTAGTTTAGGAATATTTGAAAGTTTAGGTTGTAGAAGGAACAGGTATACAGGCTCCCACACCTTCTATCTTGATGAGTTTCTTTAAGATTGCAACTATATATATCGTTAAAGTTTATTTTATATACTTTAAATAATTTTAATATTATATCTGATTCCTTTCGGTGACAAAGAAAGAGAATTATATTTTTTATTACAACGAATGTTTATTCAGGAAGGCAGAGTTAAATTATTTATTAAACATAGGATGCCCGGAAGGGTGTATTGATTCTCATAGTGGTGTTATGCTCTTGATTACAAACTTGTGCATAGCATAGCGATGAGAACCAATGCAGAAGGATCTTTATTCGTGTCCCCTCTGTCCCCCAACGAGTGCACGCGCATTTGTTGTGCATTCGTCCATTAGCATTTGTCACATGCATTATCTTTCAACCTTCTTTCCTTCCCCTCATTTTTCATAAATTTTCCGTCTTTTCAATCCACCTTATCACAGTTTCTAACTTTTTTTTTTATTTTTTATTTTTTTTGAATTCCCACCTATTAGTCCCTTTAAATATCTGTACAAGGTTGCCCTCAATTTTACCCGTCACAGCCCCTTGGGCTATCCGGTGCCTCTTCCAGCATGAGTTTTCAGTTTACCCCACACTTCCTCCATATGAGGGTACAAGACAAAAAGCGGTTATTTTAGCTCACCTCTGACTGGGCCGCGAATTGTAGGGAACCTGAGCCTTGGCTAACCACTGAGGAGGCCGTTCTGCACTTTGTGTGTATAATCTCGGGCTTTACTGAAGATTAATAGGTGCCTGGTGGGTACACGGGGGTAAACCAGCGTAAAGTTCCTGGAGGATCTCTTCCGAGGGCACATCCACAGCCTACCCTAAGGGGTGGTAAATAAAAAAAAAGGTTGTGTGTGTGACAGTTGCCAACTTGTAGGGAGTAGGAATTACCCTTCTATGAATATCGCCTTTCCAGCCCATCCTGTTATTCACTTTTATGTTTCATTTGCTTTATTGTCATAACAGCTCATTCATGGAGACGAAGTTTGAGGTTAAATTTTTTATGGAAAAGTTAAAGAAAAAATGTGTTTAAATCAAGGTGAGTTTAACAACATTAACAACAATTACCATCTATCAGGTTCCTAGTCAGATCCCACCTGGGTCCCTATTACTACTAGACCAGCAGGTACCTCAGCTTTTCTTCCTTCTCCTACACCAGAAGTTCCTTTGCATAATTTCAGCCATTCGTCGACAGGTGTGCCCTAACACCCCAGGTGCCCAAACGGTTAGGGTAGTCCCGCAAAGGTGCCCCACGTCATAGTCGTTCTCATTCGCTTACTCCGTATGCTGCACCCCTTCCAGGAATGCCAGCGGATACATCATTCCCGATATATAACATACTACGATCCAATACCTCCAAAGCTAATGCTAATTCTGAGCACAGAACCATTCTTCTCAGTGATGTACTTGAAGAAGTTTTAGGAGTTAAAGACCCTCCAGTCACATTAATAAGAAAGGGGGTCCCTTCTAGTACAAGCTGCTAACCGGAATCAAAGTTCCATTTTGTCATCCTTAACGTCTCTCTCAAATATTCCTCTTATTTCTACTCCTGATGAAATAAGAAACGCATCTAAAGGCTTTATTTATTCTTTTGAACAGAAAGACGAAGAAACTGTTGTCATTATGAGAAATCTGCAGCAGAAAAGATTTTCCGTTACAAACTTTTATAGATTTCCCCCTCGTCGGGACTCGCCTGATACCCCAAATCCTCGTTTACTGCTGACCTTTAATTACCCCTCATCCACCTTCAAAGGTAAAAATAGGGTTCACAAGTTACAGTGTTCGCACGTTTATCCCTCGACCCAGACGTTGCTTCAAATGTCAACGGTTTGGTAATTCCCGAAAAATACATATGCCCAATCTGCGGAGAATTATTTCACACACCCTGTGAAAATGCCCATAACTTTAAAAACTGTGGAGGACCCCACAGCGCTTCTTCCTTCAAATGCCCGTCTTACCTGTTTAAACAGGAGGTTTTGGAGCTATGCACTCCATCCTAGCATAACTCTGGCAGTTACTGTAACCTGTCTGCCTGTATTACCCACACTACCGACTCCTCAAATAGTACGAAAGTAGCCCTTGATGCGACCTCCCGTCCAAAAAGCCATCAACAACCTTATCCCGAGTACTAGCTTTCAAAAATTCAGCAATGAAACTAAGCTGGTTCATCTAACACAAAACTTTGAAAACATCTCGTGCCAAGACACTGTCCCATACCTACCCAATAGGTTCTCCAAACTTGTGCAAGAGGACTGTCTCTCCCTTAATACGCCTCCCACTATTACTCAAATTCCTGAAAAAGATGTCCTAAAAACACAAAAGAATAATCGACAAGTTAAAGATTATTCGTTAAAATACAAAGCATCCAAGTTTCTAAACAAAAACACATTAACCCCAGACGTAAAAAATGCAACTCGGAAGAGACCTCGCCATAATTCTATTCCAGAGACAAAAGCAATGACTTCAATAAATTGTACCCAAACAATCACAGCTATCGGACAACCCACCAATCAACCCTCTAATAGTCTGCAAGATAATTCTAACTCTTCTGAATCTTCCTATAACTTCTTCCGAATTTCCTATCTCGGCACTCCCCCCAAGGGATTCTATATCCTGGAGGATGAAAAGGATAGCAGCTTCCAAATGGAGCTTGATGTGATGACCCATTCTCTTTCTAATGCTTCCTGCACTTCCGAGAGATCCGAATGGAATACTGTCCAACGTAAACGTCGCAAACGCTCTAAGCGTTCTGGATATGTCCTAGGCATGAAAGGAGACTATTTTTAAATCAAATTGTCCAATCTCCCAAAATCACTCGCATGATGAATTACTGGCAAAATCTCCAATATCAGGCCTTGTCAATCCAACGAATTGGAGCCCAATATCGCAACTCCAACACATTCTCAAAAAGATAACGCATTCCTTCCTCATTTACACGGAAACAACTCCATATCCCTCACACATTTCTGAATCTGCCTACTTGGCAGTTACTGATACCGCTCCCATTAACACTAAACATGACCATTTTGGTCGCTCTTCGAATGACCAATCAAACCAACACAATTATATGGATTTGAACTCAATTTTTCTCGCATTCATGGCAAATCCCCTTCCTCAAATGCTACTGAAAACTCCTTCCCAAAAGTGGTCATACAGCCTAAATCTCTGTTGTATGACTTTTTTACCACCAGGATTTGTTGCCCCTCCTCCTGGAGATCCACGTCTCAACCTTTCCTCTCCATCTGAACCCACCTCCAACACTACCCCTAGTCACATAGAGACAATTGTCTCAAATAGACCATCATCATAATATTTATAACAACTCAGCATGGCCACTTTCCTTCAATGGAATTGTCGTGGCTAATACTCTAATTTCTAAGAACTTGTTATAAATACAACAATATGTACACCAAAGTGTATATGTTTGCTAGTAACTCCGACTATGTCATCGTGACTCTTTCAACTGTCCGAATATAAATCGCCGCTAACGTCTATAGAAAGAGGTTGATGGAATACTCATTCATAAATCTGTCTCCTATTCTCCATCCCTCTCCAAAACTAAACTTCATGTAGTGAGCAGCCGAACTTTTTACATGTCCACCTACCTTAACTATCTGGCTCGATTACTTGGCTACCGAGTATGAATTTACTTAGGTCGACTTAGCTATCTTTTTTAAACAGCTTCCTACTCCGGTTAACCTATTACTATGATATTTCACTTCGCCCACCTTATCGGGAGGATGGAATCTGTCACCTTCTGGTCTAAGTCTAAGAAATTGTAGATCTCTAACCCCCCTTATCCCTGGATGCATTATAACAAGGACTCGTTATATACGATCTTTAGATACACACACATATTACTGTATTAATATTTCCTTTTGCTTCCCTATTCCCTTAATGGATCGCATTACCTGTCCCGCTTGAATTTATTTATAGAGGAAGTAATCACTTACCCAACTAGCCTCTTAAATGCAGCTTGTTCCAAGAACCCAATGTTAAAACCTAACTCAGGCTGCAGCTATGATCGATCGGATGGGCATCCTTTTATCAAGGCTTCAGCTATTTCAATTTCCATCAAAAACCGATTCTCGACTGTTGAGATGCCTCTTTTTTCGCCTCTTCCAGCAGGTTGTATCTCGGCAGCGGAAACTTGCCATTCCGCAGCTGCGTTTGCAACCCATTGCGTCGGTCTCAGAAGTGCGCCACCAAGCTAACCGACCACGGAGGAGTGAAAAAAAACTACAGCAATACCAAAGTCTGCACTGTGCACCCCCAAACATGATATTTTTAAAGCATCTGTGGCAAGATCTCGGCGAATTAATCGCCAAGCACGTAAACAATTTTTTCGAACTTGCATCTCGACTGTTAACATCAAATTCCCCTTCCTTATTGTGGAAGTACGCAGCAAAATATTCGTCGTCAAACAACTCACCCACAAGAAAACTCCTCCCTCTATGGGCATATATAACCGACACTAATACTCCTCTCCTGCTGCTGTGCAGAATTGCCATAGGTTATTGTTTTGCTTAGCTATTCGAATTCTTTCGTTATCCTGAGAATCCTTCAAAAAAGGAAACTAACACTGCACTGCCATACTTCTCAACAGCAAAAGGGCAAGATCATACCTATAAACCGTCTTTTACACCTGAGAGTTAATCAAACGCACTGGTGACATAAGCAAAGACGGCTGCTCTTGCGTCCAGGACATGATTCCTGCTAATCTCTTGTATATCTTGGACACAATTGCAAATCTTGGGCTCATTTTGTCAACTTTGGGCTCAGTTTACCAGATTTTCCTTACTTTTTGCGATCCGAAAAGACTCATCACCGAACCCCAAACTGGGAAGAATCCCGAAGTTGGGCGACAAACCAAATTGCCAATCATCCAGCTACACGTGATTATTCCGGTAAATTAATGAAGAAAATGGTTTCAGGCAGCTTTCTCTCTTTTCTGGAGAGTCGCCAAGCCTTCTCTAATTTCCAGTTTGGTTTCGGCAAAAACGATCGACTGCGATCCCTTATTAACTAGGGACCATGACATCCGAGGAAGCCTTCTCAACTGGTGGGATGGTTCTTGGCGTCTTCTTTGATCTTGAAAAAACATGACACAACGTAGAGAACTGGTATTTTCCTTATACTCCATTCGCTCGGTTTCCGTGGACAACTCCTTTTCATTAAATGCCTTCTGTCAAATAGATCCATCCAGGTTCGGTGCTCTTCTATTCTGTCACGCCACTTACTCTGGATGAAGCGTTCCGCAAGGCAATGTTCTAAGTGTATTACTATTTGCTCTTTGATTTAATAAAATCGGATCTAAGGATATCGATAAAGGAGGATTTTATTGAAGAAGTTTTATTTTTAAGAAACAATCGTTTTGAATAAATTTATATTACATATGCTCAGGTAGTTCAAAGAAAAATTAGTTTAAAATTTAGGAAGAAGTGAATTATAATTTTTTTCTTAATAAAAAAATCTTCTGAATAAAATTATATTACATATGTTCAGGCAGCTCAAAAGTTCAAAGAGGAATTATTTTAAACTTTAGGATGAAGCTGAAATATAATTTTTCCGGTGAAAAAAAAAAAAGACTTTAATAAAATTATATTACGTAAATGTACAGGCAGCTCATCGTTCAAAGAGGAATTATAGTAAAATTTAGGAAGAAAGTGAATTATTCTTTTTCTGTATTTCTTAAAAATCTTATTTTTCTATAAAATATTTTCTAAGTTTTCAATTCTAAGTTAATAAGATGTCATTTATAAACATTCAATTTCATCATACCATAAAAATTTTGTAACAGAGTTAATGATTTCGTAAGTGTAAATTGAGAAGGAATTATAATTAGGAGCCGAACAATTTTAAAATGCCGGACTCGGAGCCGGGTAATCTTAAAATGGTGGAGCCGGAAAATAATTTGCCGGCTCCGCATCCCTGGCTTTAATACTGTTTCATGTGAGCAGTGTTTGCCCCTGTACATGAACTCATCAAAAATACTGTTTAATTGAGGTACTTAATTTATGACATTAAATGGCAATGATGGTGTAGAAATTTTTTTTTTGAAATGCGATGTTCTGATAAGAATTATAACTCATATATGATTCTGTAGTCTCTTATTAAACGCCTTGTTATTTAATAGTGTGTAATAATATTCTGAAGATGAACTTTATGCAACTGATAGAAACAAACAAGATAAGAAATAAAATTCACTACGATTATGATTTATGTAATAGCAAATATATATTTAATATATATTCCCATCGCTCGTGCGCTTCTACAAAATTCCCAGCTCTCCAGATTGGATACCGTAACCACTACTGATATGAACATTTCTACTCGGCAATCGAACTGCCCCTTCCCCTCATTCTCCCGACATGGTACTGTCGCTCATCGAGACTATAGGTATACCTAGTCCATACATCCATTTTCTATGGTGTGAGTTCGGCTGAAGTTCATGTCGCGCCCAGAATAGCATGCTCTCCTTCAATTTCTGATTCTTCCCCTGATTTGGAAGTATCCCCTGCGTTACTATTTGATGATGACTCTTTTGACGAATATTTCACGCAAACGTCTGGCTCCCGTGTCTCCTGGGAAACCGCTAGAACATTCTTTTCCTGGTATTGAAAGCTCTCCTGAATGCGTCGCGTCTCCTCATGTGAGGCGCCATTACTCTTCACTATCAGGCGACGGATTTATAAAAATCCACGCCTTCTGCCCATCCGACTGGGTTTCTCGGCGTTTTGCCGGAACGTGACCGTCGCTTGAAACGCTATGGTGTAGAAGGCAATCCGTCTGTCTCGGCTATTCCTGATAGTTTACCGTGCC
>JABUQX010008336.1:15000-30000 GCA_015478945.1 Trachelipus rathkii
TTGTCAAACCCCAAAATCGTAAAAAAAAATGCTCACTAAGCGTAAGGAATTTCCTTAATTCTGTAAGGTTGCTATTCTTTTTTATTATATAGCTATTACATAGAATTAAGGAAATTCTTTGTTTGGTGAGCTTTTTTTTAACGATTTTGCGCTGTTTGACAAAAACGAATGTAAACGCTGTTTGACAAAAATGAAGGCAAATGCTGCTTGACAATGGGAACGCAAACTTAAGCGTTTTAAGCTTATTACATTTCGTAAGCACAAATGCAAAAATGAAAACGGCTTAAGGCTCTGGCAACATCCATCATCCTTTGTATCCTGCCATGTTAATTTTGCGTAAGTGCGAACCATTTTGCTGAAAAAAATTGTACAAATTAATAAGGCCTATGTGAAAAAATTTACCTACCTATCTTGCTGTAAAAGTGTAAAAATTATTTTAATTTGCAGACATCTTTCTGTTAAAGAGTATTAAAAAATTTAATTTAATAAATATTTCAATGTGGACCTATTTGCCCCACGCAAATTTTTTTAAACCTGGACCGAATGCCCCATGTTCAAATTTTTAATTAAAAATACTATTTATCTACGCTTGCCTGAATGACTCCAACGATTGGATTAAGGTTATAAACTATTTTTAGTACTGCGGTTTATATTCTTGGACCAATAATGTAGTACAATTTTTTTGACCTGTATGATTCTTAGCAAAAAGCCTTAAATTTACCCAATTTTATCGTGCCCAGAAAAAGAAAAAAAAATCAGAATTAATGGACATAAAGGTTTCATAAAAATTATACCAAAGACATAAAACCAAACTTATTTTCATCTTTAAAGATACATTTTACATTATAAAGCAATTTTGGGCCACTGGACCGAATTGCCCAATGACCAAATTGCCCCAGCTTCACGAATATATATTATAACATATATATAATATATATATATATATTATATATATATATATATATTAATATACGTATATATTATAATATATTATACTATATATATATATATATATATATAATATATATATAATATATTATATATATAATATATATATAATATATATTTTATTTATATATATATATATATATATAATATATATATTTTATTTATTTAATTTTACACTATACTCGTGTAAAATGTTATATATTTTATGTTTTTTCCCGACCAGTGGCCCATACAAAGTGGAAAGTTGCACAGTTATCAGGGTGATAGTAACCCAGCCTCAGTCTGAACCAGTTCAATATATCCCAGCATCGCTGGGCCATGCTAGGCTCTGGGATCACAGACCTTACTGTCCGCGTTCTTGAGGCTAATAGGAAGTAGTTGTCGTATGTGAAATAAAGGTTGTACCGTTGTAGTGTTGGCTAATGGAGAGTGAGGTGAGGGTAATGAGATTAGTGTATTAATACACTGATGCCGATTAACTGAATCGAACTTACAGCAAGAATCTCCTACAAACGGGCATTTTTCGTGTCGGTCCTTGACTCAGAACTCGAAAGTACAAATCCCGTTTGACCAGGACTCGAACTCACGACCCTAGGCGTGCAAACGCACCGCTGTGGTAGTGCAAAGGCCTCAAATTTACCTTTACAACAGATCTGCAACTATTTTAGCATAACCTGTCCGGTTGAATTTAAATTCTATCCAATACCTTACTATTGTTTGTATAATAGGATTCTAAATTTCGATCCAATCAAAAGCGTGTGTCTATCAACATATATGGAAATTCGAATCCCACTTCATGTAAATAACATAATTTGCTTTTATTTTTTATTACCCTTGTAGTAGTTGTACCTGTAGTTTTCTGTAGGCAATTTCAGTTATTACTCAATACTCCAGTCGACAAAATGAATACTTTAATCCTTCAAGCTGTTTCAGATGCGCAAAACTGTACCCGACTCCATATAAAACAATGCTAATGGCATAAAAAATTAAATGCTAATCCGATAAAATATAAACCCCAATGTTGAATCTCAATTATTAAATACTATTATTATTTAAATTCAAATGCTAAAACTATTGATCTAACCGAAAGTTCACTCAATTAATGTTAACTAATAAAATTAAGTAGCTGGTCTTATTCTTTTATTTTTTTAATCCTATAAATGAACAATCTATGAACATACATATATGCATAGGCTAACCTCAATCACTATTAATCGAGTTCACTTCTGTAAACTATAACCAAGGGTGAACAACTTCAAGAATCAAAGTTCACTTAACTCTTTCAATTCAATTATGTTGGTATGATTTGTAAAACCAATCTCAAAATCCACTTCAAGAACTATCACTGATAATTAAAAAAAATCAGAACCAACGTGGCTAAGTTAAATCAAAATCAATTCTATAATAAAAATAATATACTCATTTAAGATAAAAATCGACAATTCAATATGCAATGTCAATCAAATAATTATAAACCAAAGCTGAAAACTATAAGTCCATATGAATGTCTATTCCAAACTGATTAAGTCAAATTTGTTTCTAAGTTCTTTTATTTCAAGTTAAAGTTCCAAAAATCTGCAAGCCAAAACAAAAGCAAACTATGTCACAAAATATTTCAGAGTCCCAATCAAATCGTTATATCTGACAAAAATCAGCTACAGTAATTTATTTCAAAGTACAAATGTAAAGTCGTCATGTTTAACGAAAAGTCAACTACTGCAATTTATTTCAAAGTACAAATGTAAGTCGTTATGTTTAACAAAAGTTGTCACCGTAAATTATTTCGAAGTCTCGACTCAACAGTCAAATCTCTAAAAGTTTAAGTCAAAGTCAATGTTCACTATAAAACAAAATAAATCAAAGTTGCTTCAAAGTCCAATGTCTGAGGTTCCGTTTTATAAAATTTCTATAATGGAGTATACTAGTAACTTTTCAAAAGTCAATGAATTTATTTCTAAAAGTTTACGTAGTAAAATCAATAAAATATACAAGTTAATCCAATTCCAAAAATTTAAAATGTCGAACTATATTTAAATCAGTACACAAACTCACAATCCAAAATCAGTATATTAACGTATGGTTCAGTCTCAGTAAACTAAGTATACTAAGTTATATTCAAAGGCTATATGTCAAAGGGTTTCCAAAAATTTATAAACTAACTATTTTTTAAAATTCCGTTAACTCGAAACAATAGTTAAGAATCGTGATAAACTGTTTCTCCAGTAACCACACTTACCACTTAATATAGTTTCAAACTTTCCTACTTCAGAATCTGGTAACCAAAATTTAATACTTATGGATAACTGTATAAAACCTCAAAGTCATCCAAGGTACTTCCAAAAATATATGCAATCTCTTTAAAAAATAAAATACTGCTCAATAAAAGAAACTCTGAATTATTATTTTATTAAAAAACTCCAAAGTTAAAAACGTAACATATGTAGCTATATACAATTCCGATTCCAAACATCCACAAGTGAATATATAAGCGGTATTCAAAAATTCACCGGCTAAATAAGTTTAAACTCTATAAATTTTTATTTATAAAGCTAATATTCTTTCGACAACTATTTCTTAATATCACCACAAAATGCACGTAATTAATGACAACCGTAATGTTTAATTAAACTAAATGCTATAGCTATCATATAAAAATGCTAAAGCTTTCCAAAAAATTCTTATAATAAAAGCACAATTATTGCTATTTAATCATCCTTAAACAAACGCTAATGCTGTTATCTATCCAAGCGTAAATTTTATTTCTTCAAAACAACAACAACAAGCCTTATTTATTGAGTACTACTAATGTAATAATCCTAACTCTCGGCTTCACATAATTCGATCAGTTTCAACTTACCTAAGTATTTCCAGTCAAGTTGGATACGCAATAAATAAATAATTAATTTTAAAATCTATATCAATTATATATATATATTTACAAGAAAAACTTTAATCAAAAACAAATCAAAATCACAAAATGAAAACTTTTACAATTATCAATCAAGACAACCGATCAGGATGGAATCCAAACAGAGAGTTTACAGTGACAAGCAAAATAACTGATCACGATCGAGTCCAAACAAAGATTGAGCTCCTGATAGCTCGGTCAAATCAATCACGCTTCGCTTTTGGTGACGTCATCACCACCTTGCCAGAATGTTTGCATTTTTATTTTAACGCAAATATTTCCTTGGATCTTAACATTTTCTGGGCAAAACCTGAGTTCTAGAAACAAAAATATTTCGATTATTAATCATATAAAACTTTACTTATTTTCCCTATCGTAATTTACTATTTCTTTTTATTCTTTTTCTTATTTTATTAACTTCTCTTTTTTTTCTATGGATCGATCTGGCTACCTTGATTATATATATACACACATACATGCGCGCACACACATATGCACACACTTTGTTTACATTTTATTTACAGCAAAATTTCCTTTTTTACTTACATATTCATACACACACACAAATTCACACACATGTGCACACACACATACATATATTCACACAGATATATATATATATATATATATATATATATATATATATATATATATATATATATATATATATATATATATATATATATATATATATATATATATATATATAATTTCCTAATTTTCTTAAATTTTTATACTTCTTTCTCTATCCTAGTTCTTCTTTTCTAGTATTTACAATGGCCCTAATTTAATTCAATTTACTATTTAATCTTTATTTTATTTTATTTTTCTCAACTCTAGCCCTAACCTAACATTTATTTTTCTTTAACATAACTCACTTTCTATAAAAATTTTAATAAAACAAATTTTTACTTTACCTAGAATCCACAGCTAACCATTGTCATAGGACCCTACCATACTTCCCCATCGGAAGTTCATACTAGGGCTACTGGTGGTCTCTAAAAGTCATCTTGAAGGTTTTCCTTGATAATCTCGTCATCAGATGTGGATTCTATCTTTATCTCGGTGTACCATTTCTTACTCCTCTGAATACGAATTTCCTCTCCCTTGTCTAACTTAATCCAATGTACCCTCAGTGTCTCCATATTTTGACTTTCTTTAAGAAAATTTCTCTCAAGCCATCCACTCCTAATCTCAACCCATGTTCTTGGATCGTGTTCGTTCTGACTAGGCTTTACAGATGTTAGATTTACGGACCAGAGAGTCATTTCCCGATAATTTTCGTTCCACTCATATCCTTGCTTGGTAAATTTCTTGAATTGTCGTATTCCTTCTCTTAACAATCGCCAAAAGTGTTTCTCAGCTTTTTCCTTCATGTGTAGTCCATCAACTAACTGTCCGGGATACGGTTTATCATCCAATCGGGCATTAGCTTGTACTCTAACTCCTCGACGTCTTGGTTGGCTTTGTTTCCACGTATACTGGCCCATTCGAGCTAAAGCTAGTGGTTTTGGATGCATGTATTCAATCCAATGGTCATAAAATGTGTTCCTGATCTCAACAAAATCCCGTACATATCGTCGACTTTCTCTAGCAGTATATTGTTGTTCTACTCGTCTTCGTGATAAATCCAAGCGTAATCTCTGTCTATTATATCTATCAAAATCTGGAGTGTACGGTACTGTGCAAATCACTCGGCAGAATGGGTAATTTATTTCCCAGCTGTGTAGTTGTCTTCCTAACGTTACAACAAGATTTTCCATTTCCAATTCGTTGTTAGGTACCATTATCTTGCTTTTAGTCTCTCTAAAGTATTCCAATTTAGTGAAATCGCATTGCAATCCCACCAGAACAACAATTTGTATCAGGTCATTTCCTTTGCGGTAACTTCTTTCTAAGATTGCTTCAGTTAACTGTAATAGTTCCATGAGTTTTATGCCATTCTTATAACAAAAGATTACATCTTGGTAGTGTGTCCATTCCAGGTATTCAGCTATCGCTCGAACCCTACTATCGCCAATAATCAAAATTTTCTCGTCATATTTTTCTATCTTTCTGGTAGTCCTTGGTCTGGTTTTTATCCTTCGGATAGTTTTGACTCTTTCACTCATCCTTCTGAAATATAGAACACATATTAATATTTATATCAAGAACAATTTAGAATATTTTCTTTTGATTGCTAAAGCGATCTTTTTAGTGATCGCTAAAGCAATTCTTTTTAATTATTTTTCCTATCAAAATAATCTTTTTCTGAGTACCAAACCAACAATAATTTATTTTTTATATAATTTCTACATCATGACATTCTTTTCGAATATCATGATTATTTATTTCGTACTTTGTTGGCCAAGTAATCCCTCAGGGTTACTAGGTCAACTATTCATTTATTATCATATTTCGATTGCTAAGGTAATTGTCTATCAATTACTAAAGCAATCTATTTTATACATAGGTTTACATCAAAATCTCCATTTTTACAAATTTTACGTTAATTTATCTGAAATTTTAACTATTCCCTATCTATCTCTTCTTGAATCCATGATTCCATGTTAAAGGTATCATAATATATAGTTTCTTCAGACATATTAATCGTATTTTCAGTTACAGATGGCACATATGACTCTGTTTCAAACAATTCCCTTTCCCATAATTCATCTACCTGAATCCCCATATCTGTAAATTGTTTATTTTTTACTTGACTACTTCCTGACCCTAATGGTATCGAAAATCTTTCTAATTTTTTCCAATTAAGAGCAAACGTATTTTTTACTGGTTCTTCAGTAAATCCTTCAAAGTCTTTAGGAAGGTTCCTAAAGTCTAACGGGTCAAACCCTTCAAAACTATACTCTGATGTTACACTTGCTTTTTCCATACTACTATCTAATTTTTCATTCTCTAATTTTTCCAATTCTTTCGGAATCTCATAAAACCTTTTTAAATGCATCTGATGTACTCGATATAATAATGTTTTCCTATACTTATGTTGGATATCGTACAACACCCCATTCCCATAAACTTTAACTACTATATATGGCCCATGAAATTTTTTCGCTAACTTATTGACAACAGCGTGTCCCTTGTAAATATTTTTCTTCAAGACTAACTCTTCCAATTCAAATGGTTTATAATTTAGATCTTTCTCCTTCCACACTACTTCCCCTGATTCAGTTCTTTTCACATGATCTAAAAATAAGCTAGCTGGTGTCTGTTTTAATTCTCTATGGAAACTATGATTATACGTACTAATTATTTCTCCTAATTGACAATCCCACGTATTTACATCATCCAGCATTCTAAGCATATTCAATATGGTCCTGTTCACGCGTTCCACAATCCCGTTTGTTGATGGTACATTAGCAGAGGATAACCTATGATGTATGTTTTTACTAGACAGAAATTGGTCCATCAATTGATTCCTAAACTCGGATCCATTATCCGTTTGAACTTCTTTTGGATTTTTTAAACACGTAGCTAACATCATCCGAAAGTTACTCAAAACAGTCTCAGCTTTCTTATCTGGCAATGCTATCGCCATTAACCATTTAGAATACAAGTCTATTCCTACTAATGCATATTTATTTCCTTTATTCGTCGCTGGTAATTCCATCAAGTCGAGTGCAATAATATCAAATGGTTTCTTAGCATTAATTTTCCAAGTTGGTGGTTTGTTTCTTCTAGCAGGAATACCTTTGTTCTCTTGGCACTTTAAACAAGTCTTCGTAATAGTGCTACAAATGTGATATATCTTCGGATGCCATGCTAAAGCGTTGATCTTCTGCAACAACTTATCCCTTCCTAGATGGAAATATTTCTTATGTACGTCTATGCTTAAATCAATCAAATCATGATACAAAATTAATGGGACTTGTCTTCCTTCCATTAGTTTCACTAGACACTTTTCTTCACATTTTATCTCTGTCAGAAATTTACCAAAAGGCCGGAGCATGAATTCTTGTTTTATCTGTGTTATTTTTTCGGCTTCCGATTGTTCACCATTCAAAACTTCTAACAATCTTCCCAATTGTCGATCGTCTTTTTGCCTCTGTTTCAATTGCTCAGTTAATCTTTCTTCATCATAACAATAACTAATTCTTTCCTTCAAAGTTGGTAATTCTATTAGGTTTTTTCCACTTCCATCTGAATTGCTCTGTTCGTCCTCCTCGCTCCTACTCTGTGTTTCATCCGACACACTACTTCCTTCATCTTGGTCTTCTACCCTCTCCTCTACCTCTTCTTCACTTCCCTCTAGGAGTTCAAACAGCACAATTTCATTGGTTGTGGACAATTCCGTGCTTACATCTATCAAGTCATAAACCACATCAAACTCTTCAAAAACGTCCATATTCTGAATTTCTACCTTTTCAAGCGTTAATAAATTAAAATGAATACCGTCTATACACTGCAAATGACAAACTGGTAATTCTTGATCTTCCTTAGTGTTATATTGAATTTTTAAATCTTTACCATGGTAGACCCATATTCTTATACTGTTTTCTCTTGCACAGGCTTCTATTATTTCTGCAGTTACCATGGTACCCAAATTACTCATTCTTCGTATTTGCTGTCTTTGCTGTTTAGTGTCTGTCAACCCATATTCAGTAATATCATTTTGTATCCTATTCACGGCTTTTTCTCTAATTAGCTTATGGGTTTCCATTGTTCCATATAGGTGTAAGGCTATTGCCTGAAATAAGGAATTTCCCCCTCCAGGAATATCTTGTACAGCAAATCCTACAGGTATTGCATCTTGTTCTACTTCTGGTGCTACTGCTTCCTCAATTTCACCTACTCCACACCTTGACAAAAAATCACTTATGTGATTAAACTTTCCGGGTATATAACGGATCTCAAAGTCATATTCCGCCAAATCAGCCAAAGTTCTCGCTATTCTCGAATTGACTCCTGCCATGTTATGCAGATAAGTGAGTGGTTGATGATCCGACCATATCAGAAACTTCCTACATCTCAAGAATACTCGAAAGGTTTTTACCCCCCATCTTAATGCTGCCAACTCCTTTTCTAAAGTACTGTAATTGAGTTGCGCACCTCCAAAACTCATTGATGCGTATGCAATCACTTTAGTCATTCCTTCTTGTTGCTGTTTCAGGCAAGCGCCTGCACCCGTACCCGATGCGTCAACATACAACTCAAGTGGTTGCACGCTTTCGTAATCAGGGAAGGATAAAATCGGTGACTCACTCATTACTTTCTTTAATTGATCAAAACTGTATTGGCATTCTGTCGTCCACTTAATACTTTTTCCTGATGTTAACCGTGACAATGGCTTCATCAGTTGAGAAGCATTCGGTATGTGTCTTCTATAATAATTAATACTTCCGAGGAAACTCTGTAACTGCTTGACGGTTTTAGGGACTGCTGCATTTTGTATGGCTGTTACATACTCTTTTAATGGTAATAATCCTTCAGCACTAACCTCTTGACCCAGAAATTTTATTGCTCGTTGGAAAATGCTACATTTCTCCGGTTTCACTTTCAAGTTATACTCTCTTAACTTTTTTAAAACATTTTTTAGATTTTTTAAATGATCTTCAAAACTTCGTCCTAGCACCAAAATATCGTCTAAATAGGCAATTACCTGTGTCCAGTCAAATTCACTCAGCATCAAGTTGACTAACCGCTGAAATGTCGCTGGGCTATTGCTCAATCCAAAAGGTAATCTAACAAACTCCATATGCTTAGTTGCAGTAGAAAAAGTCGTTAACGGTCGAGATTCTTCGTCTACTGGGACATTATAGTAACCCTTAGTCATGTCTAGTAAAGAAAAGTAGACAGATCCTTTCAAATTATAAATGTAATCCGCTGCAACAGGCAAAGGAAAGCTATCCTTAACAGTTCTTTGGTTGAGGGCCCTATAATCAATACATACTCGAATTTTACCGTTCTTCTTGACAACTGGAACCAAGGGACTGCTCCAGGGGCTTTTCGAAGGTTGTATGATGTTCTGTTCTTCCAATCCAGTTAGTTCTTCGTCAACCATAGCTTGAATCTTCGGGTTAAAACGCCGAACTTTTTGTTTAATGGGTGTTTCATCGGTTAACTGAATATGATGAGCTATTTTATCTGTGTATCCAACATCATTTTCATCTTTACTAATAATATCCGTGAACTGTCTTAATACTTCTATAACTTCTTCCTTCTGTTTTTCTGTTAAATCTGTCTGAGACAACTGAAACCTTTCCTCTAAGGATACTTCCATTTCTGGTGGTTCCACTTCTATTTGACTGACTTCTCTTACTTCCATCAATTTATTCCCTCTTTCTATTAACTCTACAGCTTCGGCTATAACGGTACCCGCTGGCAAATGCACAGTTTCATCACCCAAATTAATAACACTCACAAAAGTTTTAGGACCAGAGTTTACAGTATTTGAAATCAATAACCCTCTTGTATCTAAATCACAATTTTTTCTTTCCGTCCTATATAACTGTGGTCCACTAATCCCATCTGGCCAACTCAATTCTATAGTACTAATGTATCCAGCCTTAATTGTTGTATTTTTCCCCAACTTTAATTCTACGTTATTTAGCGCTATATGATTCCGACTTATATCACAAAGAAAAACTTCTCTCTCTTGAAACCGACAAGTCATCTTATTCTCTTGCAGATCGATGGTCAAACAATGAGTTTTAATAAATCCTATTCCTAAGATGACGTCGTGTTTGGTTTTATTACTAACAATAAACCTCTCATCTTTCACCAGATATCCCCCCAAATAAAAAGAAAAATACACCTCCCCACAAGTCGGCTCACAATCACCATGTATTCCCACCAATTGAATTTCTTTCTGTTTAATCAATTTCAACCCTAACTTATTCACTATATCTAAGGACATGAGATTTACTTCAGCGCCTGTATCAACTAAAGCTCGAACGGTTCCTATTGATGTATCTATAGATACGTAAATACGCTCATCTAAACTTGCTACTGCAAGGTTTTTCTTCTGTACACCCTTACTACCTTGCTCTGTTAAGGGTGTTACTCGTTTTCCGAAGATGTTTTTCCTCTTAATGCATCTTTAAATTGGGTGCAATCCTTCATTAAATGATTCTGATCACAGAAAGGGCAATTTAACGTTCTTGTTTGTCTCGTTTCACTACTAGTAGTAGTAGTAGTAGTGTCTCCTTGTTGTTGCTGTTGGTTTTTACCACTATCATTACGTATCTTCCGATTTCTACACTCTTGTATTCTATGACCCTTTTTTCCACAAGAAAAGCAACAGTTATTCTTCTTATAGCAATTTGTCTCAAGATGTCCTTCACACTTACAAAAATCACATTTAAGATCTTGTCTTTTTTCAACCTTAGTTTCTGTAATTTGTATCTCTTTCTTTGATGGTATTTTTTGTTTAGTCTGTTTCTTCTCTTTTTCTTCCTTATTTTGATCTATCTGAAAACACTTTTCTACATTGTGTGCAATTCCAATTACTTTATTTATACTCATATCTGGTTCTGTTAATGTAGCAAATTTCACTTTTGCGGCTGCATCCTCGCTCAACCCATCCATAATTTTAAGTTTCTTCATTTGACCATACAAAATCTGGGCACTGTCCATGCCAGCTAGATCCGCAAGTTTGTCCAATCTCATGGAATAATTTATTATTGACTCGTTTTTATTTCTTGTCGCTGCCCAAAATCTTGTAAGAAGTATGTCTTTACTAGTGGTCAGTTGTTCTATTATCCCTCTTAACTTTTCTTTTACTTTAGTATACTGTATTCTTCCACCTTCGATATTATTGAAAGCTTCTAAAATATCTCCCTCCAAATAATTTCCTAAAACCCTGCTCCATGTTTCTGGAACTCTTGAATAGGTATGAGAGCAATATATCTCGAACTCTTGTAAAAACTCCTCAAACTCCCACCCTGAATCTACCGAAAATTTCAATGGCGGTGGTACTAATGTTCTTGTTAAACTTGGGTTATATAGTGTTGGATGTTCTGGTGTCAGTGGTAGTGGAGGTGGTATCTGATTTATTTGTTCATTGTCTCTTTGTATTTCTACATTTAATGGAGTGGACCCCATGAATCCCCCCACTGCTCCCTCTAAATCCCCACTTTCTTCCACTAGTTCCACTGGTTCTGTTGTTTCTATACCCCCATTCACTTCTCCCTGATTTTCATTTTCCTGATCACCCATTATTCACCTCAAAACACAAAAATAATTTCAAAAATTCTGTTTTACCTAACCTAACTTTTCACCGTGTCTTTCTTTCAGACAGTAGGAACTTCAGGCATTATTTTTTTTCATACAGCTCGCAGGTGCATTTTCTACATGTTGTACAGATTATGGTGCTGTTATTGTAAGTGCTTGCAGTCATTTGCAGTTGGTTGATATCCATTGTTGTTGGGTCTGCAAAGTATTGGTTGTCACAACTTTTTTGTGTTTTAATAGAGGATTGCAGCACAAGGATTGCAGCACACCTCATGGTATCCTGACTTTCCTCTATTGCTCATGGGGTAAAAAAAACTTCCTACTACTGTTATTGAATACTATAAGGGATTAAATTCTGAGATTGAGTATATATATTAGTATTTTGGTGTATTGGTTTATTATTATTTATTTTGGTTATATTATGAGATTTTTTATTTATATATTTTTATTTTATTATGTATTATAGTATTTTATTATTTTGTTGGGTTTTGAAAATTTATTTTAATATGATTTTGTTTTTTTTGTTGCTGGATTTTAATAGTATTATTATATATTTTTTTTTTGTCGGTTATCGATGGTAATTATATCTATTGTTATATCTTTTAGTAGTATGTATGGTATTTATGTATTTGTGAGTCCTATATATATAATTTATTTGGTTATATATGGTAGGTATTATTTATTATATGTTATATATATGTATTTAGCTGTATTTAGTGTGAGTTTTATTATTATATATTAGTGATATTTTATATTATATGGCTATGTATCTAGGTATTTATTATATGTTGTATTGAGTTTTCAATTTTAAAGTTGTGTTACTTGAAGGTAATTAATGTAATAATTATAGGATTGATGTTTCAAAAAAGGTTAATGTTTTACATAAAAGCCCCTTTTTTTTTTAAATCCTATATACAAGCTGTATAGGTTTGTGTTCCGAGTCAATAATTCAGCTTTATTGTTTGTTATTATTTTAAAGAAATTCTGCGAGTTTAGCGAGATTAGGACGTGTGTGTTTTACAAAATTTGGTTGTTGATTTCACTATTATAATGGTGTGTGGGGGAATTTTTTTTAACCCTTTATTATTGACGTTTTTTTAAAAAATTGTTTGTACTAGATGTGTTTTTGTTTTATTCATATCTCTCTTAAATGTTCTATTATTTCCTTTAAAAATGCATTTTGAATTTTTTGATTCTGCTATTAAGTAGAACCAAGTTAAGTTCTTGAAAGTAAGTAAGTATGCGGAACCCCTCTGGAAGTTTGGGGGGCTGTTTTTGCAGCCCCTACTTCCAGAGATGATACCTAATATTGTTATTGGAGTTGATGTTTTGTGGCCATATAATGAGTTTGTATAGCCAAATTTCATTTTGAAAATCTGGAGGTAGGTTCGGTGTCAAGCGCTCCACCTTGAGTTTGGTCAGAGATATGCCCAATATATATATTATTACGTATGTTAATTTATATTTGTTAAGAAAAAAAAATCAATGATTTTTTTGTAGTTTGGCAATATTTAGTAGCCTTGTAGCGATGGGGAGTTCGGTCTTTACGCTGGTTTTCAAGAAATTTCTTACCTTAGCTACCAATAATTTTTTACGATAAATATTACAAACTGGATGGTATGCCTTTTCAAATCATGTGCCTGACATAATTACAATATGAACATATCTCACTTTAAAAAATATATATCTTTTTTTTTATAGATAATGTATAATAGAAGAAAGAGATATTACGTAATTTCCTTTTGAGTCGCACAAAATGAATTTTCAGGAGAGGAGGTCCAATCACCTCATCTTTCTCGCCTTGTTCCGAAGAATACTGTTCTCTAAATTTTTGGCAGTATTGAGTATATTATTAATTAAGTGATATAGTAATCGATTACGTTTTTAGGAGATGGTAGTTAAAAATATAAAAATTCGCTAAAATCGATAATTTATTGTCTAGAGTGAATACTAATTCATCCGAGAGATAAGGGTCATCCTAGTACCTCTTAGGGTACATTTATAATGTATCTCATAACATAGAATTATTTAGTTAAATCATTAGGAAGTATTTGTGGAAGAAAGAAAGAGGAGGGTTCTACATATCATTATGACAACAATAATAAGTGAGATAGCAATATGTAGTTTGACAGGAAGAAATTTGAAATATATTAATTTCAAATAGTTAATAATAATAATTTTATGAATAAATAATATAGTAAAATATATAATAATAATAGAGATAATATACGAGTTTATTAAGGAAATTAATGAGAAAGGTGCTATAATAATACTATAATCTTTTAAAAAGTGTAAAACGATTAATTAGAATAATGGTTGTAGTGATTAGAGCCACTGGTAAATAGAGAAATGTGCTATAATAATAATACTAATAATTCTTTTAAGTGTGAAACATGTAATTAGAATTAATGGTGGTAGTGATTAGAGCCACTGGTAATATAGAGAAAGGTGCTATTATAGTATTACTAAAATAAATAATTATTCTTAATATTATTGTCTTTATATTAAATGTCCTATGCTACCTCAAATAAATGATATGTCTGTGAATTAGAACAACCATTTATTTTTATAATTTTTTTATAGAATTTAACAGGAACCTTAGGAAAATGCATGTACTCCTTTTAATTTCATTAGTTTTTAAGTTTGTATAACTTTTTATTTTTTTATCTTTAATATAAATTAATAGAAATTTCAGAGAAGAAAATTCCAGAAAGTTAAAATAAATAGCTATATTAAATGAACACTCCTAGTCACATAGGGCCAGTTTATAAATGTATTATTTTATAATGATTTATCCGTATTTTATTTTTTTAATTTTACTTCATTTTCTTTTATTACGTATTTTTTATTTAAATTTTATATTTTTTATTTATTTTATTTTTTTTTCTTAAATTTCATTTCATTTTATTTTATCTTGTTTTACTTTATTTTATTTTGTTTTATTTTTGTGTTTCATATGTAAATTATTGGTTTTA